>QANT01008106.1:0-86059 GCA_003254885.1 Purshia tridentata | reverse complement strand
TCCATTACTCTCCACTTTCCCTCCTCAGCGACCCTTTGGTGTCACATATCAGAGCTTGCAATGAGAATTCCACTGCTGTCATGGCTGTTCTTGATGCCCATTTTCTATGTTTCACTCAGCCTCCATATATTTGTGGTCTCTAGCCAATGTCCCACTGATCAGCTATCTTTGTTGCTCCAATTGAAGAACACCCTCCAATTTAAGGCTGCATCATCTACAAAGCTTGTGAAGTGGAATAATGGCTCAGATTACTGTTTTTGGGAAGGTGTGTCGTGCAAAGGCGGTTGTGTTACCCATCTCGACTTAAGCAGCGAATCAATTTCGGGCGGACTTGAGAATTCTACCCTTTTCAGCCTGCAGTACATTGAGAACCTGAATTTGGCTTATAACAACTTCAATTTGGCTCAGATTCCATCCAAGTTTGGTGAGCTAACCAGTTTGAGTAACTTGAATTTGACAAATACTGGCTTTGCAGGGCAGGTTCCAATTGAGATTTCGCACTTGACAAGGTTGGTAATTCTTGATTTCTCTACTAGCCCCATTTACTCATCCGGGATTCCACTGAAACTTGAGAACCCAAATTTGAATTTGCTCATTGGGAACCTTTCAGAGCTTATTGAACTTCATCTTGATGGTGTAAACATATCAGCACAGGGGGCTGACTGGTGCAAGGCAATATCATCTTCCCTGCCAAAGCTGAAGGTGTTGAGCTTGTCCAGTTGTACTCTTTCAGGCCCTATTGATTCTTCATTGCTGAACCTTCACTCCCTCTCAGTTATTAATCTAGACAATAATAATTTGTCTTCTCCAGTTCCAGAATTCTTCTCGAACTTCACAAATTTGACTTCTCTGTGCCTCAGTGGTTCTGGACTATATGGTAAATTTCCAAAGAAGATCTTCCAGGTGCCTACACTACAGACTATTGACCTATCGAATAACGTACAGCTTCAGGGTTCCTTACCAGAATTTCCAAAGAATGGATATCTTCGGTCCCTAGTTCTCACACTGACAAATTTTTCAGGGTTATTGCCGGACTCGATTGGTGACCTCAATATGCTGTCCAGAATCGAACTTACAAGTTGCAATTTCACTGGACCAATCCCCAAATCAATGGCAAACCTTACACAGTTGGTTTATTTGGACTTGTCGTCGAACAAGTTTAATGGTTCAGTTCCATTTTTCCGTATGGCCAAGAATTTGACCCAAATAATTCTTTCCTCCAATCATCTTACAGGTCAGATTGATTCCTCTCATTGGGAAAGCCTTACTAATCTGGTGAATCTTGACTTGCGAAGCAATCGACTTAATGGGAGCATTCCGTTGTCCTTGTTTTCTCTTCCCCTGCTGCAGAAACTACAGCTTTCCAACAATGAATTATCAGGTCAATTGCTTGAATTTGATGATATTTCTTCTTACTTACTGGACACCCTTGATTTGAGTAGTAACAATTTGGAAGGGCCAATACCCATGTCTATCTTTAATCTCCGGGGTCTTCAGATTCTTTCACTTTCTTCAAACAACTTCAGCGGCTCCTTTTCACTTAATAGTCTAGAGCAATTCAAAAATCTTTCGAATCTCGATCTGTCATACAATAGCTTGTTGATCAGTTATAATGATACTAGTTCCTCGCTTGCCTCCTTTCCTCAGATTTACACATTGAATTTGGCTTCTGGAAAGTTAAGAACATTTCCGGATTTCTTGAGAAATCAATCTAGATTAATGATTTTGGACCTTTCAGACAACCAGATTCATGGTGAGATACCCAACTGGATTTGGAATCTCACTCATCTTCAGCAACTAAATCTTTCTTGCAACTTCCTGGTAACTCTAGAAGGTCCTTCACTTAACCTTACTTCTACTCTGTATATGCTTGACCTTCATTCTAACCAGCTTCAAGGACAAATCCCAATTCTTCCACCATTCGCCACTTATCTGGATTACTCAAGAAATAACTTCAGCTCTACCATACCAACTAACATAGGTGATTTCCTTACTTGTACTACCTTCTTCTCTCTTTCAAGCAATAACTTCCATGGGATCGTTTCGGAATCAATATGCAATGCTTTTAATCTTCTAGTTCTTGATTTGTCCAATAATTCTTTGAGTGGCATAATTCCACAATGCTTATCTACAATGGACGGTCTTGGAATACTTAATTTAAGGAGAAACCTCCTGATCGGAACGATCTCTGATAAATTTCCTGAAACTTGTAGTTTAGAAACTCTAGACCTCAGTGGTAATAAGATACAAGGCAAGTTTCCAAAATCTCTAGCCCAATGCTCAAGGTTAGTGGTTTTAAACCTTGGAAAAAATCAGTTGTCAGATACCTTCCCGCACTTGTTAAGGAACATATCCACTCTGCGTGTCCTTGTTTTACGATCCAACAAATTTTATGGACAAATTGGATGTCCTAAGACCAATGGGACTTGGTCAGTACTTCAAATTGTTGACATAGCTAACAACAATTTCAGCGGAGAAATACCAGGAAATTGCTTGAAAACATGGAAGGCAATGATGGTTAATGAAGATTACCCCCCGCCAGAGCTCACCCACCCTCAATTTCAGGTCTTCAAATTCAGTCAGGTTTATTATCAGAATACGTTGACTCTTATCAGCAAAGGTCGAGAGATGGAGCTAGTAAAGATTCTGAATGTCTACACCTCAGTTGACTTCTCGTGCAACAAATTCCACGGATCAATACCTATGGAAATGGGAGAACTCAGATTGCTATATGCTCTCAACTTGTCCAATAATACTCTTACTGGTGAAATTCCATCTTCATTTGGTAATTTGTTTCAACTCGAGTCCTTAGACCTCTCAATCAACAACATGGGTGGCCAAATTCCCCAAGAGTTCGCAAAACTCAATTTCCTTTCATTTTTGAATCTCTCAAGTAATCAATTGTTTGGCAGGATCTCAACCAATACTCAGTTTTCAACATTTCCCAAAGCTTCCTTCGAAGGTAACAAAGGATTATGGGGGCCTCCTTTGACGGCAGATAAAAGACCAGGGTCGTCACCACCATATTCAAATGGAAGCCATCCAGATCCTGGACATGATGAGATTGATTGGGATCTTTTAAGCGTTGAAATTGGATTCATATTTGGCTTCGGAATTGCCATAGGGTCACTTGTGTTTTGCAGGAGATGGAGAAAATGGTATTACAGAGCTCTGTATAACATCCTTCTTAAGATATTTCCTCAGCTGGAAGAAAGATTAGGTAATCACAGAAGACATGTTCAAATAAATCAAAGGTGGGGACGTTAAAATGCTTACGCAGCTGGTCTCCATCTTTATTTCAATATATCCAAGAAATAAGAAATGTGCTTCTGCAATATAATCATGTCGTAGTCAATGTGGAATATATATTATGTTGTGTTTTTTCATTTTTTGTTTCAGATATTATGTTGTGTGAGCTCGCTCAAACCATAATACTATCTTTGTTTCATTCATTTTTGTTTCATGTGAAGTTTCAATAGATGGGTTGAAGTTGAACCATATGTATTGAAACTTGAAGCCATCTTAAAAGGAGAGCAACATTGAATCAAACAGGTTTACTTAATCGTCCATCTTTTATTTGGTCTACCTTGTTTCACTCTGATTTGAGTTCTTTGCTTTTTGAGGTTTCTCTTTTTGTTTCAATTATTCTGTTTGTTTGATATGATGACCGCTTACTCTGTTTTTGCCTTGATTTTAATCCGTTGCGTGGTTACGTTTTGTTTGTATTACTACTCTGTTTTCTTGGTTTAAGATAGATGGGGAATGATTTTAAGTTTTTAACGTTTATCCAAATTCCAAAATGAAAACTTTGATCCACTTGTTCCTGCTCTTGATGACTGTTAACTTTGTCCTCCTCTGTTTTATTGTCAACCCAGTTCAATGCAATGAAGATGAGCAATTATCATTGCTCCACTAGAAGCAAAGCCTTATTTTGTTCAATTAATTATTCTATGTACTTAAAAGCTTAATTACATCTTGGAATTCAAGTACCAATATTACATCAATGGCCTTTCCTTGCTTTTCTTCGCCTCCTAACACATAAATTTTGTTAATGTTAAAAGCGTACATTAGGTTCTATGATCATCAAGGGCGACGACCCAAAACCATAAAACGCAGGAACTCCCTTGGCTGTTTGATCAATATCCATGTCCATATTTGTAATTTACTTGCAGGAACTCCCTTGGCTTGAGACTGTCACTTTCAAATGTTAAACACCTACAGTTTCTTCCTCCAAAGGACTAATGTTTTAGTTATTTAGAATGAAAAGACCAAAAATGACATTTATAAGAATAAGGCAAGTATTGTTATTTCTTTTTCTACAAGAATAAGGTAAGTATATGGCATTTTTATGGTGATTCATGGCTAGAGGAACCAGGAAGCTAATCTTTTAGCCCTTAAAGTCAGTGCCTACTTTATTTTGGAGATTTGTAGCTGAATGCTTTGGTGGTTTATGGTTTTGTTTTGTATGTGGGGTTTTCCCATTTCTTTTGTTTGAGATCAAGTGTTGTGGCTTTGTGGGATGTTGATGCTGTTATAGTCATGCTGTTTTGTCAAACTTTACGGATATGATTGTATGGCTTTACTCTTTTCCAAAGATGACATGGAAATTAGTTTGAAAATATTTCATGATTATAAGAGACAACTAATTAAGTTGTCTATCTATTTCTCTGATATAAAGCCTCATTGTCCATTTCCATGACTTCCAAGATGCGATTCTCCTCTATGTTTTCACACCATACGTTATTACATATTTAAGCTTTCTTATTGGTACTGAAATCAGCATTTCTCACTATGAGAGTGACCCATCCAGGATTAAAAATTTGAATGTTTTTGGTTGGACACGAAAAACCCAAATTTAAAAAGAAAAATGGTGATGACATTTGTTACATAACAACAAGGAATCAGGGAAGCTTATTACATATATTAATTAAGGCCCTAATACTGTTTTAAACATGAAATGAATCCTAGTTATTTTTAAGACCTAGCTAATTATTTAAATGATGATGATGGGCTGGTTTATAACTACCACGCCTTGCATGCAGCATATTTATATTAAGCAGAGAAGCTGAAACAATACAATTAAAATGGTTAAATATTTTGGGGACAACCACCACCGTTTCTTGGTCAGAATTGAGGGCTGATTCTTCATGAGCTATTGAAATTGGCTTACATGCGTTTTTTTTTTTTTTTTTTTTGTNTTTTTTTTTTTTTTTTTGGGTTTCATCATAGTTATAGTGGTTATACCGATGGATCGACCCCCTTTTTTGATCAAGCGACATTAGCCAAAAAAAATATTATTATTATAGAAAGAAATGATATGTTAAAATTTATTGGATAGGAAAAATATCTGTCAGACACCTTTGGTTTTTCGTATCTGTCAGACACCTATTATTAAAGAATTTGGCTTTATCTCCTTATCTTAACTTTTCTTAAACTTTAATCTAACTGGTACGAAATTTAAGGGTTCTTCATTTTCTATAGGGCATAGTAGTAATTTAGTAACACTAAAAAACACATTACAATCTTTCAATTTCCAGTAAATCATTTGGATTAAAAGTCAAGGATAGCCAAGACAAAGAGATTGAAAAGAGGATGTAGATCCATTATTAAAGCCTCATTGTTATTTTCACACTAGAATCCATTGGCAATAAGTCAATAACCCATCTGACAACGGCCAAAAGTCCAGGGTTTGATATTCCAAGTTTACAACTTGGAAGGAGCTGCTGTCATACAGAAGCTGTAGTCAGAGAAAGAATGAATAAACAAAAGCCGCCCCTCACCCAGGAACGCGTCCACATTATACAAAACACACGGTTCTGAAGTTCTGACCATCCCAATTTTCTCTCTCTGTTTCTTCATCCCTCTTCTTCTTCATCCCATTCTACACTTCTGGTCTCCCTTCCGTGCTTACTCTGCTTGAATTTTGGTATGCCACCACTGGAATCCAAGGGTCTCCAGGGGCCAAAGGGTCATGTTCATGGGTCTTGACCTCCCTGAAACCATTGCTAATATCATAGCCTGCTCCGTTCTCTGTTGTATGGGAGTCACTTACCGGAGCTTTCAATGAGAATTCCTCTGTTTTCATGGCTGTTCTTGATGCCCATTTTCTATGTTTCACTCAGCCTCCATATATTTGTGGTCTCTAGCCAATGTCCCACTGATCAGCTATCTTTGTTGCTCCAATTGAAGAACACCCTCCAATTTAAGGCTGCATCATCTACAAAGCTTGTGAAGTGGAATAATGGCTCAGATTACTGTTTTTGGGAAGGTGTGTCGTGCAAAGGCGGTTGTGTTACCCATCTCGACTTAAGCAGCGAATCAATTTCGGGCGGACTTGAGAATTCTACCCTTTTCAGCCTGCAGTACATTGAGAACCTGAATTTGGCTTATAACAACTTCAATTTGGCTCAGATTCCATCCAAGTTTGGTGAGCTAACCAGTTTGAGTAACTTGAATTTGACAAATACTGGCTTTGCAGGGCAGGTTCCAATTGAGATTTCGCACTTGACAAGGTTGGTAATTCTTGATTTATCTACTAGCTCCATTTACTCATCCGGGATTCCACTGAAACTTGAGAACCCAAATTTGAATTTGCTCATTGGGAACCTTTCAGAGCTTATTGAACTTCATCTTGATGGTGTAAACATATCAGCACAGGGGGCTGACTGGTGCAAGGCAATATCATCTTCCCTGCCAAAGCTGAAGGTGTTGAGCTTGTCCAGTTGTACTCTTTCAGGGCCTATTGATTCTTCATTGCTGAACCTTCACTCCCTCTCAGTTATTAATCTAGACAATAATAATTTGTCTTCTCCAGTTCCAGAATTCTTCTGGAACTTCACAAATTTGACTTCTCTGCGCCTCAGTGGTTCTGGACTATATGGTAAATTTCCAAAGAAGATCTTCCAGGTGCCTACACTACAGACTATTGATCTATCGAATAACGTACAGCTTCAGGGTTCCTTACCAGAATTTCCAAAGAATGGATATCTTCGGTCCCTAGTTCTCACACTGACAAATTTTTCAGGGTTATTGCCGGACTCGATTGGTGACCTCAATATGCTGTCCAGAATCGAACTTCCAAGTTGCAATTTCACTGGACCAATCCCCAAATCAATGGCAAACCTTACACAGTTGGTTTATTTGGACTTGTCGTCGAACAAGTTTAATGGTTCAGTTCCATTTTTCCGTATGGCCAAGAATTTGACCCAAATAATTCTTTCCTCCAATCATCTTACAGGTCAGATTGATTCCTCTCATTGGGAAAGCCTTACTAATCTGGTGAATCTTGACTTGCGAAGCAATCGACTTAATGGGAGTATTCCGTTGTCCTTGTTTTCTCTTCCCCTGCTGCAGAAACTACAGCTTTCCAACAATGAATTATCAGGTCAATTGCTTGAATTTGATGATATTTCTTCTTACTTACTGGACACCATTGATTTGAGTAGCAACAATTTGGAAGGGCCAATACCCATGTCCATCTTTAATCTCCGAGGGCTTAAGATTCTTTCACTTTCTTCAAACAACTTTAGTGGCTCCTTTCCACTTAATGGTCTACAGCAGTTCAAAAATCTTTCGAATCTTGATCTGTCATACAATAGCTTGTTGATCAGTTATAATGATAACAGTTCCTCGCTTTCCTCCTTTCCCCAGATTACCACATTGAAATTGGCTTCTGGAAAGTTAAGAACATTTCCTGATTTCTTGAGAAATCAATCTAGATTAATGATTTTGGACCTTTCAGTCAACCAGATTCATGGTGAGATACCCAACTGGATTTGGAAGCTCACTCATCTTCAGCAACTAAATCTTTCTTGCAACTTCCTGGTAACTCTAGAAGGTCCTTTACTTAACCTTACTTCTACTCTGTATATGCTTGACCTTCATTCTAACCAGCTTCAAGGACAAATCCCAATTCTTCCACCATTCGCCACTTATCTGGATTACTCAAGAAATAACTTCAGCTCTATCATACCAACTAACATAGGTGATTTCCTTACGTTCCCCGTGTTCCTCTCTCTTTCAAGCAATAAATTTCATGGAATCATTCCAGAATCAATATGCAATGCGTTGTATCTTCAGGTTCTAGATCTCTCCAATAATTCTTTGAGTGGCATGATTCCCAAATGCTTGACTGCAATGAGCGGGACTCTTGCAGTACTTAATTTAAGGAGAAACAAGCTTTCCGCCACTATTCCTGATAAATTTCCGAGGCATTGCAGTTTAAAAACTCTAGATCTCAGTGAAAATCAGTTAGAAGGTCAGTTTCCAAAATCTCTAGCCAATTGCACTATGTTAGAGGTTTTTAACATTGGAAACAATCACATAAGTGATATCTTTCCTTGCTTGTTGAAGACCATATCCACATTGCGTGTACTTGTTCTGCGATCCAACAATTTTCATGAACGCATTGGATGTTCCAAGATCAATGGCACCTGGCCAAATCTTCAAATTATGGACATAGCTCACAACAATTTTAGTGGTAAAATACCAGGAAGATGCTTGACAACCTGGCGGGCTATGATGATTGAGGAAGATGATACCCAGTCAAAGTTAAATCACCTTCGATTTGAGGTCATGAAATTTTCTCCAATATATTACCAGGATGCTATAACAGTTACCACCAAAGGTCTAGAGATGGAGTTGGTAAAGATTCTAACTGTCTTCACCTCGATTGACATCTCGGACAACCAGTTCAGCGGATCAATACCTAAGGAAATAGGAGAATTCAGATCGCTATATGGTCTCAACTTGTCGAGTAATGCTCTCATGGGCGCAATCCCATCATCTTTAGGTAACTTGGCACAACTTGAGTCCTTAGACCTTTCAAATAACAACCTGAGTGGGCCAATCCCACCAGAGTTTGTAAACCTTAATTTCCTTTCGTTCCTAAATGTCTCACACAATCAACTGGTCGGGAAGATTCCAACTGGTGCTCAGTTTTCAACATTTGAAGCAGCTTCTTTCGAAGGGAATAAAGGATTATGTGGACCACCTCTGAAGCTGACATGCAGTAATGGCAGTGACTCGGGCAGCAACTCCGCAGATGCTGCACAGAAAGCATTGGGAATTGAGTTTGATTGGCAGTCCATATATACTGGAGTGGGGTTTGGAGTGGGAGCAGGAGTTGTTGTTATTCTCTTAGTCTTGTGGGAGGAAGGGAAAAATTGGTTGGACGACAGCATTGACAAAATTCTTCTGGTAATTCTTCCAATGATGGGATTTACATACAAAACTCGTGACGAATGGGATGATGATGCGGAAGAAGATTTTGAAGAAGAGAGCACTTATTTTACAGAAGACTACGACGAGGATAAGAATGAATCAGCAGACAAAGGATTCAGAGGTACATATTGTGTGTTTTGTTCAAAAATTGATATGAATAGGAAGAGGGCCATCCATGACCCAAAGTGTACATGCCGTTTCTCACCACCAATTTCATCTTCTTCTTCCTCTTTGTACTCATTTTCTTCATAGACACAATCACACAATTTTTTGTTTTTGTTTTTAATGTTCTTTCTTTCTTTCTTTCACATTTAGTTTTTTACTTCTTTGGTTTACACATTCATAATTACCAACCCAAAGTGGTGGTGACAAGAACAGAGCCTGTATATATAATTTTGTGGTTTGCATGGTCAAGAGACAATGTCCCTGTCTACCTAAATCTGAACTGAGTTTTTCTGTCTTGGTGTTGTACGTGAAACAAGCATAGCAGAATTATGCCGATGATATTCAGTCAGGAATTTCATCAAACAAGTGGAGAGAGTATTTGAACTACTATAGAAATACAGGGGCATAAAATTGCGGCGAAAAGAGAGATATATTTAGCAAAACAAAAAGAAGACGTGTATAAAATTATTAAATTGTAGGGGTCAGACCTGGGCACAAGTATGCCATTAATTCTCTCTCCCTTCTTTGCAAAATGGGATGTGCTCCATACGATCACCACAGCGTCACAAGGTTGAAATTGGTAGCCAAAAATGGCATTCAATTGTTTATGCGTATTACATTTCCGGCGATTCCGCCAATGCTCTAATTATGTCGTTATGTTTCGCGCTTTGGAACCAAATAATTTATGGGCCAAATATGGGCTCACTCGTGACCAGAGGGTCCACAAATAGTGATGCGTCCTAGCCTTGTAGCCCAATGGGCCGTTGAAAGCATTGGGAAAAAGCAGTTTGCCAATCACTTCCTTCATCGAGAGAAGGTCATGCAAATAGATCTCAGAAGAATTGACGTGCTATGGTGCTACATGTCACGGTCTGCTTTTGGAGTCAAGCATCTGTGACATTAACATGCAGTATGGAGGGTTAAATGGCAAGAGATTGGCATTCGTTTGGCAAAGAGTGGCCGGGTTGTGCGCGTAGAAGGGCATTTCTGTAAATTGGCAATTTCGAGTCCTTCTGGTGGGAATTTGGGAAATATAAAAATACCAATGAATTCGGGAGGTCGAAATGAGTCCAACACAACTGACGGATCGTTATTTTGAGTTCGAATGAATTTATTATGAGTCATTATGACTACTCGCGCAAAGTGATGTTTCCTCCTATTTTAGGAAAAAACACATAAAATGCTTTTAGGGAGAGACATGGTGTCAAGTTGTCCACCACCCTCGACACCCTCACCTATGGGGTGTTAAGCGAGCTACTCTAGGGCCCTTTAGGGACCTAGGGGGCGGGCATATGACTTCCAAAGGGCAGTTTTATGTCTCCATGGCACAAGAGGTGACACGGACAATACAAGCGAGAGGAAGTGCTTGTATTGCGCTGCGCGCGTGTTGATGAGGCTACAAGAGATATTTCCTTATGTCGTGCAATATGCTTAACATGTAAGCTATATCTGAACTCCTGGGGACTTCATGGTGCGCAATGACCATGGAGTACTCAACGAGGGCATCGCCTTGGGTTCGGCCATGCATAAGAGATGACGCTAGCACACACGGAAGGGGCGACCCTGTGTTAACGAGTAAGGACAAATGTGGGGCATCGGAGAAGGATTGCTTAATCGGGTGGCATGCTCGCCAGTCGGTTTGCATGTTCAACTCGAGGAAAAGACTATGGGCATGAGCTAGCCCTTAGTGCCATGACAGACAATGATGTGCGAACAAGGCAAGACCCGATATAGAGAATGGAATGCCGGCACTATAAGAACTTATCGGTTGGGCGAGTGTCTTGGCTAACAATCATTGGCACAAGGAAGCGATCTTATAGTCGTTGTGAGCAAGACTTAAGGGAGTAGTTCTTGTTGGCAAACCTTGAGATAGGTCAAAATCATGGATGAAGCATACGAGAAATGATGGCTGGCCTTGGTTCAGAGGAATCTTGGTGCCGCACGGTCATATTCTGCTGCGTGAAAAGTCGGACCGTGACACTATACATGATATAATTGTTAATTCTAATAATAGTTTTTGAATTAAAGGTAATAAATTTTTGACCAAATTGCAATTTAGTACCTTAAGTATATTTTGTATTGTAAGTTAGTACTCCCAATTAAATTTTGAATTTTTAGTACCTCAACTTCTATTTTTGGGCAAATACATTACTCCGTTAAATTTTCCGTCAGGAAGGTTATTAAGTGATAATGTGGCACTGATGCAGATGCTAAATGTCTGCCTAGATGTACTAAAAAATTCAAAATTGAACTGGGGTATTAACTTGCAATACAAAATATACTTGAGCTACTAAATTGATGTTTGCCCTAAATTTTTATTAATTAGTAATAGGTTATCTAAAGTAATGATCATAGCATTATGGATAAGACAAGATATTTATGTTTGATGTTTCAAATTCAATTTAAACTACAGTAAATTTTTTAAAATTTATTTTCTTGTTAACATTCTATCCATCTCTATTATACATACTCTACTTTTCATTTAAACATACATATCATTTGTAATAAATTATTGACATGCAGTAGTATTACATGTCTGCTGACTTAGGTACAAAGCCTCCAATTATAATAGGTGTCCCATCATTAATATCTTGTTAAGAAATTCTTAATTTTAACGTCTAGTAATACTTCTCACTCCAATGTTAAAAAAAATTCAAGTTATCTCAATAAAAAAATATTTCAATGTGCTGTAAATTTGTAATTTTTTAATAGATTCATATCATCTGATGTCATCGGTCACACGCTACTTTTTAGTAAATCGTTGCGGGCCGGCCCTTTTGTAGAAGCAAACTCCCACTAAGACTTGAGGAGACTAAAGAGAGTGTTACCCATGAAGAAGTTTATAGTTGGCAATACATATATCTACCCGGATCAGCCTAAAAACCAGTGGACAATAAACAAGCGCTTTGAGGATCATTCAGTCTTTAATTGTTAATCTAGTCATCAGTCAAAGACAGGTTCAGTAATCAGTACAGGAAACATCGATCTTTTCCATTTTTAGAGCAACAAAGAGAACTAAAATGTTCAAACATTAATTTTGTTATCAAATACACCACTACTTCACAATCAAATCACAGCTAACCCAGGACGTGTCACTAATACACAAGTAGAGGGAGAGAGAGAGTAAGCTAGCTAGGTAGCTATAATATTACATAAAAGCTTCGATATCATTCATGGGCATGGTTTCTTGACCTTGGAAGCAATTATATGAATCTGGGTATGGAATTGCTGGTGATGACCATGACGGTTGAACTTGAACTGCAGCACTATAATAATTACTACTGAAATTGTTGTTGTTGTAGTACTCTGCGTATTGATCAGCAGAAGCAGAAACAGTAGCAAAACCAGAACCAGTTGCAGCTGCAGCCGGAAGCACTGGATTATTATTATTAAGACACACACATGGGGACGATGGTGATGGGATGATGACGTCATCGTCGGCATTAAAGTTGATCATGGTCTGGTGAAGCCATATCTGGGTTTTGAGGAACTTGACGTAGTGAATGGCCTCCTCCAGCATGGACACGGTGTCCATCTTGGTCCCGCCGGGAACCAAGCTCTGCAGGATCTTGAACCGGTCGCTAATCCGGTGCCTCCTCTCCCGAGCCGCCACGCTCTGTGGGTCCGTCGACAGCTTCACTCCTCCTCCTTTGCCTTTCTTGACGGACGTCGTCTTCTCTTTACCACCGCCGTTGATGTTAATCTTCGTGGCTGAAGACGACCCGTCCGATGAGCTAGTGTAGTAGCAATTAGTTCCGGGACAGTAGTCCATTTTGAGAAACACAAGAAGAGCGAGGGTAGGTAGCTAAGCTAAAACTGGTTACTCTAGGACTGGGTAATTGGTCTTGGTTTTGGTTTTTGTTTTGGGTTTGGATCCTTTGGGAGGAGGACATGTAAGTTAATGTTATATAGGGGGGAGGAAAATGGTGGAATGTACGTGGTTCATTTGATTTGATCATTTTGATGATGAATGAAGGAGATGTCGTCACGTGAGTCAGCCAATCTTTGGCGCAGGATTCGGGTGTCTACCCTACGACCCTAGCCCAGTCATGAGGCCCTGGAGTACCCTCTTTAGCCTACGCAAAGGTTTCCTATGCTTTATGTTCTTTTTCTTTTTCTTCCCAATATTTGCTGTAATCATAAATTCATAATCAATGTCACCTCGCAGATATTCATAAAAACTATTTTCAATTTATTTTTCTTTATAAGAGTACAAAGTTTGTCTCTCTGTTCAATGGAATTGTATTTTCTTTATCAAGAATGTTTATAATTTTACTAAAACTTTTAACATTAACGTTTGTACTCTAATTTCTATGTACTAATTAATCACGTACTCGATCTTTACATTTTCATTCTGAAATTACATCAATATTATGATGGATCCACTTTTTTCCCAACATTTCACAAACCCTATAGATTTATAATATATTGATATTAATTTGTCCGATCTTCCTCAAATGCATGAGCTGACCCATTAGGGACCCCCCCGAAAACAAAGCAATAGTGCCCCTTAACCAGTCGGCAAAGGAGAGAGAAAGAGAGGGTCTTTTGTTGTTGGGTTGGAGACTTGGAGTCAAAATGGCATTTCAAGGCTGGTCAGGGATGAAGAGAAAGGCTAAAGAGAGAGGGGGGTAGGGGTCCTTTACTCTTTATTTTTTTCTAAAATTTAAGTGGGGATGTATGATAGATTGATAGTTGCAGGTGTGTCTAAAACCGAGGACCAAATCGTTGCCGGGCTTTTAAATTGTACGGTTATGCTTTTGATAGTTTTTATCCTAAGGTTATACACTATTTGGTGAAAGAGAATTACTATTCATGTCCCCCTCAATTACACCCTCATCTTTAGCAAGAAAAAGAAAAGGACTTAAAGATCTTATCATCACATCAGCTCTTCTTTTCAAGAGAGATCGAATTTTTTAGCAAACTTGCTTCGTTCAACTAGTCCTAGATTCAAGTTAGATCCCTCCCAAAAGAGCTCCATTCCAATATTATTTGACCCAATATTGCCCCATACATAATCTGAGATCAAAGGTTTGTTTTAGTCTAATGGGCACTGCATGCCCATGCCCATTTAATTCAAAAAACTTCTATGTCGTATTTATGATTTGGCACATAGATCTATCATTTGGAAGATTGTATTTGTATATTGTTCCTGTTGGATTTATTTGTATATTGTTCTTGTTTGATTCATTATTCAAAAATATAGAATAGAAGACGATTATTGTGTGGCAATACGATTTATAAACTAACACATATATTTCTTTAAAAAAAAATAAATATTACGTACTATATATTGATATCAGTGAACAATTACATTACATCATTTTAAAAATTATAATCTCAAACCTTTACAAGAGTCACTTAACGATGTGAATGGGAGTTGACTTAATTGGCCGAAGATAAAAACTCATCTTTACGCACGAATTCGAACCCTCCTCCTCCTATTCTATCAAATTAAAAAAAATCAGCTAACGGCAGCAACAAGAACTCCCTCTAACGTCAATGATACGTACTATATATTTAGAAACGGTTCATTTTGGTGTAGTTCATTTATTTGATTCCAAACTGTTCGGACGCCTAATTCACCAAAATGAAAAAAACACTACTCCCCTCCTATCATAGTATCATGCGAATAATTTTCTTCTTATGTCGTAGTGTGAAGAACATTACTAGCTGAAATCTCCCACGTACATATGCTTTTTTAATATATATTAGTGAACTTAGAAAATATGAAAAAAAAAAATAATTGACTATCATAACCCTCTCCCGTTCCATATATGGGGCATAGAAATACATATTGGTTGTTTATTTGTTCACAAATTACAAGCTCCTTTTAATTATGTCACTATTGGAACTTGGAAGATTCATTTTTGCATTGATCAATGCAAAGGATGAACTGGAACTTTCCCTAAAGACAAAAACAAATAAAAAGCAATCATGAAATAAAAATTAAAGAAGAAAACGAATGAAGTCGGTGGGGTTGGGGGACCCTAGCAGAACACATGAGGCTCCGGTTTAATTTGACAATGGGGTGGGTGGAACCCTAATTATTCTTACTTGTGCAACTCAAAATTACCTGCTTTATCTGTCTTGGTGTCAACCACACATCAGTCACAAACTTCTGCTGCCTGTACCATATATTATTTGACGTAAAATTCTTCTTTTATGCATAAACTTAAGTATATTTGTACACCTTCTCTTCTCACATTATTAGATTCATTTTTCATCCAAAAAAACTAATATTAGATTCATTTTATCTTTCTTTTTCACATCATTTTATTCATTATCTTAAATATGATCAATACAATTGATAAAGATTAAAAATCATCTACATGAAATGCAATAGTTGTAAAGGATGAAAAACTCATGATTGATTAGTGAGCATGCACAGTGCTGCTGGGACAGTATTAATTTGGTAACCTGCGGAAACATCGATATTAAGAGGTGAGCTAATAATTTAGTGTCGTGGAAGAAGTTACTGTTAAAAGGCCGGCATGAATGGTTTTTAGCTTTTTAAGGTGAATACAGGGGTACGATACAGAGGTACAATACAGAGGTTACTGTTCTGTTGCTGTTGCTGTTGCAGTTTTTGAGTAACAGAAACGTTACCAAATATCTGTTGTACTAGACTGTAGGCTGGGTAGGTGTAGCCACGTACCTTTTGCACTTGCTCTTCTTCCTCATCAGTCATCATCAAACCTTACGTTGACATATGCATCATGCCTTATGCTCTTATGCTTACTTAAAACAGGAGAGGCTTTAAGAAAACAGCGCAGGCTGCATGCGTGTGCAAGTAGCAGAATCTCATACTGGCTTGGACAATTCACTTCATTAATATATTAAATTTAAACTCAAGTACACACAACATCTTCTTTTTCTTGACTAATCCAAAACTATATATGTATAAACACGTACGTGATATTATTAACCTGTTTAAATCTTTCAATTCAACGACTCATTTTTCAAATACTTATTCATATGCTCACATTTTCATAGGAAAATTCTTCTTCCATTATTAAGTGCTTGAGAAAGAAAGAGACCGATTTTGAATCTTAGTTTGATTCTTATAGTTGGGAAATATATATATGTTTGTAGAAATGCATCAAAGAGTGGGAGTGAGAGTAAATGCCTAGAAAATTTCATTTTCCAATCTTACTGTGTGTGATATCAAAGTTCATTTTTTTCAATTAAAAGAGAACAAATTCAAGTTTCATTTTTGACGTACATGAATACTCTTTACAAGTTACAAGCGTATGTAAAAGCCAGGGTCCGTCCGTGAACGTGAGAATGGAGACGTATCATAAGTCATAACAGGCACTGTCCGTGAACGTGATTTTGGGCATGAATACTCCTTACAAGTTACGGCACGTGGTACGTTGGTTCCAAATTCACCACTACTTGTATGACAACACGTGCCAGTCTGATGCCCCAACTTTTTCTTTTCTTTGAGTGCATGTACTCTTGCCCAAAATTGTCAAACACCCTATAGAGAGCATGATAGGATTGTACGCTGCGTTTGATGCACCATTCTATGCTATACCACTCAAAATGAGCTTTTGTCAGTATACACGCTCACCCCCAATCATTTTTTTTCTTCTTTTAAGCTATAGTATAATGTACTCATATGCTCGTCTAATCCAATCACAAAATCAGAAACTTTTTCTTTTTTTCTTTTTGAAAAAATACAATGAAAAAAGAAATTGCTTTGATATGATTATTGGACCAGACAGGCCCATTCACATGAGTTCAGAAACCGTAGCCTGCCCAAGACTTGAATATTTGCATTCGTAACTGGGCCGTGGCAGGAAGATAAGGCTACAGCTCATTTACACTCCTATCGAAAGAGTCCAGCATGTTCCACGTATCATGACACGTGTCAGAACCCAATGCTCCTCGCACCTTCTATTGCCAACACGAAGGTTCTTCAACTTACGTGTGTGTTTTAATATAAATTATCTTCTGCCCTGGCTCTGAAAAAGCAACCGATCATACTGAACAAGAAGAGGTATAGCTATGGCGGCGAGCGATGAATTCAGATTGGTTTCAGCAGGAATGGACCACGAAGGAAGACTCCCCAGACAGTACACCCAAGAAGGTCAGGGGGCGAAGAAGAACATATCTCCACCGTTGGAATGGTACAACCTGCCGCAGGGGACCAAGACCCTGGCCCTTGTGGTGCAGGACGTGGATGCTCCAGACCCGGAGGGCCCAATTGTGCCGTGGATCCACTGGGTCGTGGTCAACATTCCGGCGACTCTGAAGGGCCTCCCGGAGGGCTTTTCTGGAAAAGAAGAGGAGGTGGGTGGTGAGTATCAGCGGATCAAAGAAGGTTACAATGACTGGAAGCTCCCTGGGTGGCGTGGGCCCAAGTTGCCTTCGCATGGTCATAGGTTCGAGTTTAAGCTCTATGCTTTGGACGATGAACTGCACCTTGGTAACAAGGTATATGTACGTGCATGTGGATGTAATTAATTCGAATTAACATTTAAAATTAATTGTTAATTTTTGGGTGGGTTATTGCAGGTGACGAGAGATAAGGTGTTGGAGGCAATTCAAGGGCATGTGTTGGGTGAAGCAGTCTTGATGGCCATTTTCTGATGTCTATACGTGGCCTATTTAGTTGTTGGACGTACTGTTTATGTATTCTACTTAGGCTTAGTTTGGTATTGCAGTAAGAAAAAACAGCAGTGAAGTAATACAGCAGTGAAGTAATACAGCAGTGAAGTAATACAGCAGTAAAGTAAAACAGCTGTGAAGTAATGTCAGCTAAGTGTTTAGTAAACTATATTTTTAAAAGTGCTGTGAGTACAAAAGCAGTATGAAGGTGTTTGGTAAATTGTAGTATAAAACTGCTGTGACTATTTATAATTACTAAATTGAACATAATGCTGAAAGTTTTTTTGACTTATTTATTTGAAAAAAAGGCATTTTATTAGTTATAATTTTTGGTCTACAAATTTATATTATCATTAAAATTATAGATTACAAAATAAAATTATAAAATAAGTATATATATTATTTTTGTCAGAATATTTTAATTTTAATGTTATAAATAAAATATCATAATTAGTAATATCAATATAAAATAGCCATATTAAAAGAACATTCATTATTACATATATTATACAAAAAATAAGTATACGTACATCTACCATCACATACATTAGACATATATCATAGTTAAAAAAAGAGGATAATGATTGTTATTTTATTAAAAAAGTGAGGATATATTAGGTAAAAATAATTTTGGCCACAATTGTCACTCACTACAGTTTTGAAAAGCAGGTTTCAAACTGTAGTGAATATCTGTAGTGAGTGACCTCAAATAGTCACTCACTACAGTTTTTGAATTTTTACCAAACACCAAAACTGTTGTAAGTGACCTAGAATTGTCACTCACAACAATTTTTGAGTCTCTCACTATAATCCCAAACGGGGCCTTAGTCTTTCACATCAATGGACATTTAATTTGCTGTTTGTTTCTTGAGTAAGAATTAAAATAACACTACCATCAGCAAACATATAGTTTTATCCAAATTTTTGCTCAAAAAATGTCGTGCGGCCTTTGCAATAGACAATTCACATCTTAAGTCTTACATGAGTCTCACATGAGTCTCATGGTTCTATTCCAATTTGACTTTTTCACGTCATAGGTTTCAAGAAAGAGAACAAGTGTTGGTAATGTCAAATTGTGTCTAATCCATGCAAAACTTTAGACATGAATTGTCCATTTTTCTCTTATTCGGACTTTTTGACATAAATTTAGATGAAATTCTAAAATTTTTTAAAAGTTGTCTTAATCATATTTTTAATTTGTAGGCCAATTATCCAAGCACTTATTATACATTATTCCCGGTACTTTTGTACCAAATTGAACAACTTTGTTATACATACCCTATCAAACCACTTACTACTATGTCATGTGTTATATTTGTTTTAAATAAAATCTAAAATTTTACTTCTTTTTTTTTTTTTTTTTTGAGACCAAATTTTACTTCTTCTTGTTAAAGGAATCATAAATTTCTTTTTAGTCATACAAAAAAATCTTCAAACAAAAAATAACATATGCAAGTATATATTAATGGAATTGTACGGTATACATATGTGATATTACATAGCATGACTGCCCCACTGAATAATCTCCCCACCAATAACAACAACCCTACCGCAGTCCCCGGACCACCACCCATCCACCCGCTCTGCCCCTTTCCTCTTTCTACCACGTTGTTAATAAGTTATACTTTTTCAATGGAGAATAACGTTCCACATTCTCACAGTTATGAGAAAACTGGTATGGAAAATACAGATAATATTGAGTAGACAAGATGATGAATGATGATTTCATCAACACATGCATCCAACGGTCCTACTTGAACCAAGCAATAAAGTCTCAAACTCTTTGTTTGCTAGCGATTGGCGATAAAGACGGACTACGTAAGTTTGCAAGTTGCCAAAAACAATTGGATACGGTTGAGTGTTAAGCGACACTTGCTTCAAACCAATGGCGGCAAAGCGTTACACTTCTCCGCACCTGATAGCTTCTGTCGTTTGGTGAGGCTACGTGGCGGCCATTCGCTCGTCCAACGAGGCAGCGATTCGTACACACCGTAATAAAAATATCAAATAAAATAAACTAAAGTATTACAAGCAACAGAGGACCATTTTTCGACGACCAGCTCTCGATAATAAACTATTCGCCAAAGGCCAAAGCAAAAATTCATTAGCTATGCGCATTGCGCACCCCTCCTCTTCCACTGGAGACCTCGCCGACGACGGCCATGGCCGCCCACGACTCGAGTCTCTACCGAGTTCTGTTGGATCGTTGCCGGAGTCTGGAGGCGAGCCACGTCAGGCTCCGAGCGGAGTTCGAAGAGCTGCAGCACCAGAAGAAGAAGGAGGAGGAGGAGGAGAAGAAGAAGAAGAGAGAGGAGGAGGAAGAGGAGGCAGTGGCGGTGGCGGCGAGGTCGAAGTTTTCGGGTTCGTTCGGTGTGCCCGGGTTCTTCGTCTCGGGTGGTCCGTACAAGAGCGTGTTGGACTTCTTGGGCCACGCGGTCAATGTGTGCTCAGTCTCCTCGGAAGAGATCATGTACTGGTACGTGTAATTGCTGATTAAACTGCGTCGTTTTTGGTTTGTGGCGTTTGGCGATGGATTCTTGAGTTTTGAATGTGTTACTGTGATAGGGTGGTTGACTGTATATATATAAATGATATGGATGAAACAGTTGGCTAATTTTGCGCGCATGTGTGATAGAGAAGTTAGATTGGTACAAAATTTGTGACTGTTTAGGGTCTTATATTGACATTTTTTAACAGTATATTGTTAGTTACTTAGTTTGATATACAAATAATACACTACAGCTTAATATACACTATATTGGTTAAAAAAAAGGTTAAAAGATTAATTGTGCACCTCCATTGGTACTTATCACTTATCATGTTAACCTGGAGGCAAGTCTGCCCTAAGATGGGCTCGAGATGAATCATAAAATTAAAGCCTTTGAATTTTTCACGTAACTTCACATGATTTTATTTATTTTAACACTTATAGAACCCCGGCAGTTACCTCATTTGCCTACCCTCATAACTGGTCTCTGTGCAAGGCGCAAGGGGAGTGATAGTTTGATATTTATATTGTGGACCTCAAGTGATTGTCTAATGTATCACACATATATGATCAGTTTCAGCTCAAGATTTGAGTTTAATTCAGGAACCGTTCGGCTGAGAGTCTGTATGGATGGAAGGACTATGAAGTCCTTGGACAAAGGGTTGCTGATTTCCTCATTGCTGAAGAATACTATGCGCCATTAAAAAGAATCATGGCAAGGTTGAGCATTGGGATATCATGGTCGGGTCAGTTCCCTTTTAAGAAGAAGTCCGGAGAAATATTTATGGCATTGGTGACCAAAACCCCATTGTATGAGGACGGCGAGCTTATTGGTATTATCACTGTTTCAAGTGATGCTGCACTGTTTAACAAAATAGAATCAGAAAATCTAAGAACATTCAAGGGTCGGGCCAATTTCCAACATACAGGGTGGCAGTTAAACTTGAGCAAGAGCCAATTGGACCCGCGACCACCAATTGCACCAGTGCCACAGATTGCATCGTCTGTTTCCAATCTGGTGCTTATTTGCTTCACAATCACAATCTTTTTTATTTCATTCTGATAACTAAATTGTGTTTTATTCATTATACTGTTGAACTAATCAGGCCGCGAAACTTTTACCAAGACATGGAGATGATGTATGCAATTCAAGCATGATAAAAAGGGGTAGTGAGGACTCTACAACAGAGACAGTAGATGCTAACTTAGAGAAACCTAGTACACTAGTGAGTCTCCATCATAATAAATCATGCTTTTCTCGTTTCTTTTTTTCACCTCAAGAGTGTCTTTAAACTATTTGGTTGAGATGGCTGCAGGCAGCAAAGGTCTTGGCAAAGCTGCACATTATTGTAACCAACAAAGGTGGGAAACAAGATGATGGAAGCTCTCAACTAAATGGCGGAAATAATGCTTCTTTAGTAAACAATGAAGTGGCAAAGGAGCCTAATTCCGTAAGAAATTCAAAGGCATTAAGTTCATGCCGCTGCTTTCTTGATACAGATAGTAAGGGAGAAACACCTGACAAAAGAAATTCTTCTGTTGAAGCTAAGAGAATTCATTCAAATGTATATGGGCATAAAAATCCAATTGCTTTAGATGAGAGTTCTGTTTTAGCCTCTTCAATGGAGTGCAGTGAGTATTTTGGGTTACCCAGACCAGGCGATCTGTTGCCAGGATTAGGCTGCCAAGTGCATACAAAGGATCCAGAAAATGGAGAACCAAACTTGAATGCTTTGGAGATAGAAGCTGCAATGCAAAGACCACCAGATGGTAAACAATTACCAAATTCAGCATCAAGCAAAGGGGATAGTCTGTCAAGCAAAGGGGATAATGACTCTAATTCCATAGAAGATTGTGAGATTCGCTGGGATGACTTACATTTGGGAGAGGGAATTGGACAAGGTCTGGGTCAATTTTTGTTTTAAATCTAGTGCCTATCCTATGCTCAAAAGTAAAAAAGGCTTGTGTTTTTTTGGGAATCGGAAAGTCCTGAATGGTTTGTCTGAAGTATTTTTTCTCGAAATAATGGTTTTTCATATATATCACAAACAAATCATTCATTCATATATATATCAGTAGCACCTCCTTTTTGTGGTCTTTGGTTTCTAAATATTCGTGTTTGTTCTTGCCTCACAGGTTCCTGTGCCATTGTTTATCGTGGAATCTGGAATGGATCGGTACATTTCTAAATTCAGAAAGTTCATTAATATCTGACTCAGATTATTTGAATGAATGATTTGTCATTTTGACTCTAGAATATTTGCTTTTGTTGTTTAGGATGTTGCCGTTAAGGTTTACTTTAAAAATGAATACGGTGAAGGGATTTTACATGACTACAAAAAGGAGGTGCTATAAACTCTTAGTTAACTTTTAATAGTTTGTAATAGTCTTTTAAGAAAAGAAGCAGCTGATCCAGGATCTCTTTTGGACTCTTCAGATTGATATAATGAAAAGATTGCGGCATCCTAATGTGTTGCTGTTTATGGGAGCAGTCTATTCACAAGAACGGCTGGCCATTGTTACAGAGTACTTACCTAGGTAATTGGAAGCATATTACCCTTTTTAATGATTGGTTGATGAATGACATTAAGAGTTGACGCACTACTCTAAGTTTGTCTATTTCATGTTATGTTAATTTTGAATTATACCCTGTTTTGTGTTAAATATTAAATAATATATTTTATGCTTCTTGGTGTCATTCTGAGTAGTGTATTACATTGATTTTGTTTTTGTGTGGTCAGGGGAAGTCTCTTTAAAACACTTCACAAGAACAATCAGACATTAGACATTAGACGGCGTCTGAAGATGGCCCTTGATGTTGTGCGTTTATGCTACTCTCTCTCTCTCTCTCTCTCTCTCTTTCTGTTTGTGTCTGCATGCTGTTGCATGTGTTGATATGTTCTTTACAAACAAAATTATGGTTTCACTTCTTAGATGCACAAATCCGACAGTGCACAGAATTAAACATTGACAGCAGGATGGAACACTAACAGTGCATATGCAGTTTTTTGCGTATAATTTGTGTATACAAAGTCATGAAAGGAGCAATTCCCCTTTTACATTGTAAGAGTGTTTTCAAGCCTGTTAGCTGTCAAACAAAATAACAAATTTTACTCTTTTACTACAGGCCAGAGGTATGAATTACTTGCATCATAGAAATCCACCTATAGTTCACAGAGACCTAAAATCGTCTAACCTGCTGGTTGATAAGAACTGGACTGTCAAGGTAACATGTACTGGTTCAAGCAGATTGGGAATATGCCGATACTAGTTCAAGCAGATTGGGAATATGCCAGTTGCTTAGGCTAGTTTTTTTTCTGTCAGGTTGGAGACTTTGGCCTGTCGAAGTTGAAGAATGCAACCTTCTTGACTACAAAATCTGGGAGAGGAACAGTAAGCCTCTTTCTCTCCAAGGTCTTTTAATTTCAAATTCTGCTCACAGTATAGCCAATTGTCATCCACAAGAATTTGGAGGGAAAAAAAAAAAGATGTTGCAATGTGATATGCTTAAGTTTTGTGATTTTTTTTTCCTCGAATCACTATTAATTGCACTGACTAACCTTATTTAATAAACATATTTTGACGTCTTTATTTTATCAAATGCAGCCTCAGTGGATGGCCCCTGAAGTGCTTCGAAATGAACCTTCAAATGAGAAGTAATTTCTGTAAACAGATCTTTAGAAAATTAATACAAGATTTAACAACTTGTCTTGCATGTTCTCTCTTGTGAATCCTTTATGTGAAATGCAGAATTTCTTGGTGAAGTGAACCCTATTCCTTTTGTTTACTCTCTTTTAACAGGTCTGATGTGTTCAGCTTTGGTGTCATCCTGTGGGAACTATGGACTGAATTGGTCCCATGGAGTGACCTCAATCCTTTACAGGTTTCTCTCTCACACATAGACACACACAATGCTCTTGAGTTTTTAAATCTCATTGGAACATTGTCTATTCCATTTGAAAGGTCGTTGGAGTTGTAGGGTTCATGGATAGAAGGTTAGACATGCCAGAAGGCCTCGATCCTCAAGTAGCATCCATCATTGAAGACTGTTGGAGAAGGTACTTGTACATTAAGCTAACTCGTTTTTCGTTTACTAAAATTGGAATTTGCAAAGTTGAACTAAACCTTTCTTTGCCAATAACAAGCAGTGACTCACAACAACGTCCATCATTTGAGGACATACTTCAGAGAATGAAGGGCCTAGTCCACAAAGCTGCAGATATGTCTGTAAGGAGTGGTTTAGGTTAGACACATATATCTTTCTGCCAATCATTAACAGCAGTTTTGAAATAGCTAATCAGATTAAATGTGTGAAAAATATAATGATTTTTTTTCTATACAATTGTATTCATTTTGTTTTTGAAGTGGAACATGAGGGAAAGAAAATGGGGTCAAACGCCCATATTTTTACATTCATTCTAATAGAAAAAGAACAACTGTGTTGACCTGTAATCCTAATCTAGAGGAAGATACAAGTGTAACTGCTTGCTGTTGATTATCCCACCGTTGTATTCCATTGGCAAACATGCCAATTGGTCAAAATTCAATTATAATGTTTCTTGAGAACTGAGTAAATTCATCATATTTGTTGTTAAGTTGAATATTCTTTCTGTCTCATATATTTTTTTATGTAACTTCAGCCTTCTACTAATAATAGATGCTATATTAGTAACATAAAGTTGTAAATCCTGAGGGTCGGGAGGGATTACTGAAGAGGGGTTTTGAGTTTTGTGGTCTATTGCAGTTGTTGTACTAATTGCAGCCTGCACAACTTATTTAGTGGGGTGGATTTTGGTAGACAAATTTGAGATTCCTAACATAATACATTTTCTGTACCTCTTGGAATCCCTAGCATAATGCCCATGTGGTGGCCTTACGGGCCGAGAGGCCCAAAATGACTAGGACCTTAGGCTCCAATGGGCCAGGGGTAATGCAGTCATTGGAACAAAACCATTATTTCGATTAAGAGTCGAAATAAAATAGTTAAGAACAAAAGCTTCTTCCTTTGAATTCTCCCCATTCCAATAATAATAAAAAAATCATTGTCCAAAACAAATACAAAAGATAGTAGTTTGCGTCCAAAACAAGGGGATGTGACCACCACCCACCCATAAGGCCATAACTTACATCAGAGACATAATGGTTCATGTTGACCATCTCCATTCCATTTGTCACTGCTTTAATATCTGCAGCTGTCCCATTATCTGATTAAACATTAATGTTTAATGTTTAAGTTTTACAAATAAATTAGTAAAACAATTATAACCGGCTGCTGGAAAATCATAATTGAGTTTGTTAAAAACTAAAACATATTTTCCGAGCGTTCGGTGTTCGTTTACACTTATGGTTCATTTAGTTCAAATTTTTAAAAGAGTGAGAATGGGAAAATAATTTTATTTCCTTATTTGATAAATACATGAGTGCACGCATGAAAATGATTTGCTAACCATGAGAATCTGATGCACTTAAAAAGAAGAAAATGAATCCCTTCACTTAGGTTTTGTTTACCCTGTTTTAAGAAAGTATTTATTACACTTATTTTAGATAATTATATCTCTTTTAATATTTGATAATACAAACTTAATCCAAAAGAAAGTTTTCACATTAACAATAATACATGCCAACTTTTGGACCACTGTTTGGTGTAAGCAGAAAGTGGAATTTTGCTGTACCAACTGCTCCATTAGATATGAAACATTGACCGGGCAACGAGATTGAATTTGACTCCCTACCGCCAACTTCCACACCCAAGTCAGTTCAACACTGAAACCAAATTCACATTGATTTGCCGCCGACCCACGGTTTTCTTGACCCGCCCCACTTACCAGTTTGGACTTTGACCGTGATGCACGTTGATGTCGGCAGCTGGGTGCTTATCACATTTTTTCAATTTTTCTTATAGATTTTTCCCATGTGGATAAAGTGTGTGATATACTACTGATATGTACTGATGTGAGAGTTTTATTGTTTTTTTTAGACCAAAACAAAACCAACAAAACTCACCACCCTATTATTTTGTCAAGTTTCGACATGTGAATGTGATTCATTCCTCTATGGTTTTTCAATAGGACCGATATTATCTAGTGTAGGTATTTAGCTCAAAATTGTTCATAAGTATTCCCCAAGCACCATTGAATGAACAAGAGAGGCACCTGCTGTTATGATTTTTCTCTAGGGCACTAAGGCCTAGTCCTAAACGTGTGAATTGTGAATTGACTGATTGGACTATGGTATGGTTCATAGGCTGATGATGATGCCCTGCAGCAGCATGTGACCCTCTCTTTTTATCAATTTTCTTTCTCAATTTGATTCTATCTGTCCGCTTTCTGTCCATCAGTATACCATAAGATTTCTTACCTCTCAGAGGTCATAGATATGATCTCAGAGGGTCACTTCCAAAGGCTTTTCCAGTTTTCCAGTTCCATGAATTTACTGTATACGTCCGTATATAGCCCTAGGCTCTAGCTAGCTACACCCCCAGTCACAGGCTCACAGAGTCACAGACCTTGGTTACTTCAATATGGGGGTAGCCAAGCCAAGCCATCATTATCACCAAGATTTACACGTTGTGATCTGATCAATCAACGTGGTGGCCCACTACCTGTTATTATCTTATGATAGGTTGGGAAATGGCGAAAGATAATAGGAGTGGTGGTGGGTCCAATGGCATCTAAGTATGTTATACAGTATAGTTGTATTGATACAAAAATGAAAGATTACTTTCACATTTTTCAATCAGCCCTATCAGAGTAATAAGTAAAGCCTGGAAAGGTAAATTTGGAGGCAAGGCCAAGACCCAATAGGGCAATGCAGCAGTGTCTTCTAGAGCAGCCTACACTGTACCTCTTTACCATTGCTCTTCTTGCAGACACGTATAGAGACTAAGATTCAATCAGCCCTATCAGAGTAATAAGTAAAGCCTGTAAAGGTAAATTTGAAGGCAAGGCCAAGACCCAATAGGGCAATGCAGCAGTGTCTTCTAGAGCAGCCTACACTGTACCTCTTTATAATTGCTCTTCTTGCAGACACGTATAGAGACTAAGAGACGGACTCTTTTTTCTTTTTGGGCATTTTAGGGATAAGTTGGAGCCAAAAGTAAACCCAATAAGCCACAACTTAGATACTGGTTTGGTTTGGTCTGTGTGTCAATTCAATCTATTAACTTAGATACTATGCACCATACTGTTATGAGACCACTTACCACCACATCAGACTCGATAGTGGTGTCTAATCAATCCACTTATTTTATTTTTTTTGGCCAAGAATCAATCCACTTATTTACTTAACTTAGATACTGCCTACTGGTCCAACTTTATAGTTTTATGCTTTTGTCTAATATTTATAGATTTCTACATGCATACAACTGTTACAAATTGATCTTCTTTGGAATTTTTTCTGTATCTTTAACGGTGATAGAGAGCTTTAACCAAGCTACATGACATAAGATAATGATAAGTTGTGTGTTTGTTTACGTGAAGTTTGGTGTTTGTCGGTGATGGTAGTAAATTTACTAAATCCACCCATGAGGGCCATGAGATGTACTTACCTCAACCTATATGACAGGAGATCGATGATCGATGATAGAGATTCTTCATGGTGATGCCTAATGTGTTTGATGTTTAATATATACAAATGAATGTAGTGTGCTTAATGATGTACGTGGATTGAATGATATGATATGATTATGATAGGTAATACGTAAGTTAATGTAACTTTGTAGAGATCTACTATATATTACATTAATGAAGATATGTTGTATGCATGCAGCTCTAGTGGCTCAAAATTTATAATTAAACACAAAAATGGAAAACATATTCGCATTATCTATATATATAAAGTCACAAGAGAAGTAGAATAGTTAAATTTGTGATTTTTAAAAATATTTTTATTTACAAAAATAAATATTGATAATATTATTTATTAATAAAAATAAAAAGGTAAAATAAAATAATTAGAATTAAAAAATAAGAAATTACACCATTATTTTTAACAACTCACTTTTTCATTACAATTATTTTAAAACAAATAAATTATTAAAAATTTTAACTAAATATTTAGAAAGATCAATTGTGCATGGTCTCTGGTGTTGGCATCTTAACACCTTCCATTTTGTTTATGGTAATGGAGTCTGATGTAGCCATCTAGGTTGAGATGTGTAATATAAATGGGTTGATGGCAAACCTTTGACATGTCAATAAAGATATATATATATAACAAATATTTTAAAAAATATATTTTTACAAATACGATTTTTAGATATGAACTAAACGAGTTAACATAAATTTTTCACAGTTTGATATGGGAACGGTGGAATAATATCAAATAGTTTTTCACAGTACCATACCAAATAGTTTTATATTTATAAAATATAATATGAATAATATCTATTTATATTATAATATATACGATAATTATACTATGTAGTACTAGGTAACACCGTAACAATTTATTAATTATATAAAACAATTTCTCTTTACTTTTTTTTGACATAAATTTTTAATGTGAATACTGACAATTCGAATGGTTTATTTTCAAGTGCCTATTAAAATATCATCGTTACAATAAATTAAGTAATACTAATATGTTACTATTTTAATAAAAAAATAGAAAAGTTTTTGGTACTTAAACTAAAAAATTATTAAAATTTGATATTTAAAGTCAATTAACCTATTAAAATATGATCGTTACAATAAATTAAGTAATATGTTACTATTTTAATAAAAAAATAGAAAAGGAGAAGAAAAGGCATATAGTGTGAAGCACACGCGACGTAGAGAGTATGGAGTTTGTAGTTCCTACTTCCTAGACAAACATGTGTTAATCCATCAACGTTATATTTAATGCTCGTCTCTTTCCACAAATTTCCACCCTATAAAATTATAAATTCCCTCGTTTTTTCACTCCCTAAGTCCCCACCTTTTATATGTCACTCTCTCATTTCCTCTTCTTCTTCTCTCTCTATCTCTTTCTCTGCAAATGTGATCCCCGTAAAACACCATAACCAAACGGTCCGAATCCACTTCACCACTCGCATTTCATCATCTCTCCCAAAATGGGCAAAGCCTCGAAATGGTTTCGCGGCCTCCTCGGCCTGAAAAAGTCCTCCTCGTCCGAGAAGCCTCCTCCGACCTCCTCCACACCACCCGCCACCACCAAAGAGAAGCGCCGCTGGAGCTTCGTCAAGTCCTACCGCGAAAAGGACCACCACCACCACAACAACAACAAAAACGACCCCGCACCTTCCCAAAACGACCCCACCGCAATCTCGTCAAATGACGCCGTCGCCGACCCAAACAAGCACGCCATCGCAGTGGCTGCCGCGACCGCCGCGGTTGCCGAAGCCGCAGTGGCCGCGGCTCAAGCAGCCGCCGCCGTGGTCCGGCTCACGAGTAGCGGACGGTGCGCCAACAACCCCGCGGCGTACGTCAGCGGGGGGTCAACCACCGTTGGGATTCGTGAACAAGAGTGGGCAGCTGTTAAGATACAAGCAGCTTTCCGCGGTTGTTTGGTTCGTATTCTATTCCCGGAATTAAATATTTTCCGTTATTATTATTATTATTTTAAATTATTCATTTTTAATTGGTTTTTTTTCTGCTGCTTCTTAATTTAATTTACCGTTAATTTTTGATTAAGTTACGGGATTAGCAATTTAGCGTTAGGCTGAGGAGCTCTCACGTGTCCCTCCTTCCACATATGGCTTCGTGGAAATAGTACCCCACTACTCGACACGTTCTGGTTTATGGGAAAAGTATTTTTCTCCTCTCCTTTATAACCGAAGGTCCAAAAGCCAGGGGTAAACGGCATCGTTTAACTCTGCATACGCATTATTCTCATCCACTTGCACTTGTTTGAGCTGTACTCTGCCAAAACAGTGGAATGGATGCGACCCTTTTACCATTTCTCAAATGTGTAAGCCTCTATACTACCCTCCAAGGAAACCTTGTGGACCTCAAGAAATTTCCAAACATGGCTGATGTAGTGATGACCCTTTTGATTTGCGGCCCATTATTTTTCATTGTCATAATCTTTTCCTCTGTTTTTTAGAGGTAAATTGGTTGTTGGGGAATGCGTCATTTTCTTGTTTGCTTCTACTTGTGGGTTTATTGTATAATTTCGTTTGCTGCATCCTAGCCACTTTTGCCAATTAGTAAATGTGGATCGGTTGCTTTTGTTCATGGCATAAATGTTATGGTTTATTGTGGTTTTGGCATTCTTTTATTCCCTCTATTTATTACCTTACCTACCAGTTACTTCAATTGAATGGACATCATTTCTATTAGTATTCTTAGTAAAGTTTTAAAGCATGGCCTTTATGTTTTGAGCTGAAAATTTGTGTTCTTTAAATCCAACAGTGTTTGGTTCCTTTAGAAACCAAAAGGCGTTTTTAAGATTTTTCTTGGCTGTTGAAACTGTCAGAAATTATGCAATTGATTTAACTCTAGCTTTCAATAGTTCATAGTTAATACCCACTTTGAGTCATGTGGGACTTGACTCTTGAGTAGGATGAGACTTGCTAAATGAAATGAAGTTGCTTTGTAGTTATGCACTTTGGAGAAGTGGATGTCCAAAGTTCAACACCATGCTTGTTGACGTTTTTGCCTGAAGGACACCCACTTAAAGTTTGGTGTTTCTTAAACAGAATTTTGTAATTGACTTTTAGGGAAGAGGGTGGTGGTGTTGGTTGGGTGCTTTACTGTTGTATTAAAATTTAGACAGCACAGTCAAAACAGTGGATACTACATTTTACCTTTTTGTTGGGGCTGGTAGTGAAATGTCCTTGTTTTCGTAATGCCTTTTCAGTTGCATTTATTTGGTACAGGCCTGAAAATGACTTCATTTTGGACCTTGTTCCATTCAAATTTCTTTGTGGGTCTATGAACCTGCTCCTTGGCGCCTTGTTTTGAAATGTCATTGACTTCTAGCCTATGCATTCAATGAATACTATATGGTGTTGATTAAACTGAAAGAAACCATGTGGTACTGAATACTGATATCATGTACCTTGGTTTTGTTGTTTATATATTACAATCTGACCGTAATAGAATAGTTGCAATGTTGATTGGTAAGACTCTTTTTTACATTGTTTAATATGATGCAGTGAGACATTTTGTGTTGGTTACTGATATCATGTGTTTTAGTTGATTTAGCGTAAGTTCAGTGAGTCACTTTATTGCATGTATATTTTGAAGGCACGGAGAGCTTTGCGAGCATTAAAAGGATTGGTGAGGCTTCAGGCACTGGTAAGAGGTCATATTGAGAGGAAGAAGACGGCTGAGCGGTGGCAGCAGTTGCATGCAGTATTGCGAGTGCAGGCAAGAGCTCGGGCAGGGCGGACCCTTTCAGAGCTCTCACAATCAAGTTCCAAATCTTCTTACTTTCACCAACCTGTAAGGAAAATTTACTTTTCCCTCCAATATGATTTTTTCAAATAGATTTGAAAGATATCTTGAAGTATTTTAGTTCTATCCTTGTGAACTTTTTAGTGTGGGGACCATTTATTTTCAACTCTGGAAGGCTCTATTCAGTAAAGACATGTATGACGTTTTGGATGAGTGCTGTTTGGTAGACATTATAAAAGCCTTATAATGCAACTTGGTCAGAAAAAAGAAAAGAAAAAAGAAGCTTTATAATGCAAAGATGTGTGTATTGCTATGCTACAAGGAACTCCACCCTTTTCATGGTTTGTATTGACAGAACCTTTGCAGTCGAATTAATGAGGGTAGCTAGTTACAACTAGCATAATACATGTGACAGTTAATGTACATTTATCAGACTTTTAGACAGGTAACATGTTAAGAGGCACATTAATGATTAAAAAGCTACAACTACACAGATGTTGAACCTTGTCGTATTCTTTATTCACCTTACTTTAACCATTATTTACCATCTATACTTGTGCCTCAGCATGAAATGAAGTATTTGTTGTAATCAACTATCTGCTAAAGTTGCCGTTAAAAAGCTTTTAATGTGAAAACTACTCTATTATGTTAACTACAGTATGATTAATTGATTATTGTCGCATTTTCTCTCTCATTGTTGATTGATGACAAGGTATTTGCCCTGGATTTGCGTTTTTTATGAATCATTCATAACAAAAATGCATTCACCAAGTTTTTGTTTTTTAATCAACTAAGAGAAGTCTCGTCTGTATGCAGGGTCCAGCAACCCCTGAAAAATTTGAACATGCCGTCCGATCTAAGATAAAGCATGAACAATCATTGATGCTCCGGGTATATGCTCAAATCCTGTCTTTTCTCCACATTCACTTTTTTGGCTCTACTTATATGCAATTCTGATGCCTATTACATCCTAATCCAACATATGCAGAGAAATAGCTCAAAAGCAAATGGTAGGGTTATCATTGATCGTGACAAGTCACAATGGGATGAACGATCATGGGACTATCCAGGGTCTTCATTGAAGAATGGAACTACAGATGATGAAAAGAATGACAGGGTCCTCGAAATTGATACCGGAAAACCCCACATTCCACCTAAACGAAGAAACCTCTTCCACTCTTCTCATCTTTCTCTGCCTTCAGACCAAAATAGCCACAGCTTTACTACTTCTAAAGACTCAACAACCCATCAAACGCTTCCAAGTCCGTCTTCTTGTGAAGTCCAATCTTTAACCCCATTGGAGTTCTCTCGAGAGGTTGAGGAAGACTCTTACTGCACTGCTAACAGTAGTCCACAGTTTTATTCTGTTTCATCAAGAGGTGCTACTTCAAAGAGAAGTCCCTTCACTCCCACAAAGAGCGATGGCTCGAGAAGTCACCTAAGTGGGTACTCAGATTATCCAAACTACATGACATGCACTGAATCTTCAAAAGCTAAGTTGAGGTCTCTTAGTGCTCCAAAGCAGAGGCCTCAGTATGAGAGATCTGTTTCAGCAAAGAGGTACTCTGTTCACGGATCTGGTGAATTGAGATCTAGTGCTCAAAGGGCATCTGCATTGCATGCAAACTTTGCAAGTAAAGCCTACCCAGGATCTGGTCGTTTGGACAAGCTTGGGATGCCTGTAGGTTACAGATACTAATTAGTGTATGGTGCTCTTAGGTTTATGACTTTAGTTTCAATCTAATCTAGCTAACTGATGTAACTTAAGTACTCTATGGTCCAAAGGTTTAGAATTCTGTGTAGCGTAGAGCATATATTAGTGCAATTATTAACTAGAAATAGAAGTCCTTTTTCTTTATAATTTTTGGGCAGGAGGGTGAATTGGAAAGGAACTTATTCTACAAATTTCCACTTATCTCAAAATTATTAACGTTAAGTCTCAAAATTGCTGTTGACAAAAGATATAAATTGAGAAAGGAAAGGAAAATAGGTTATGCGTTCCTTTCATGAAAATTAATATACGTGTAAGTTAATGAAAAACTGATAAATGAAATGGATGACCTTAATCGCCAAGGATCAAGAGGCTGAGTACTTCTTTAAATGGCATTTGTTTNAAAGGAAAGGAAAATAGGGTATGCTTTACTTTCATGAAAATTAATAAACGTATAAGTTAATGAAAAACTGATAAATGAAATGGATGACCTTAATCGCCAAGGATCAAGAGGCTGAGTACTTTAAATGGCATTTGTTTCTTTTTGAGCCATAATTACAAATGGAACTTGACATGACAGCCATGAATAAAAATATCCACGATATCGTCATTATCCGCCGAGATATCCATAATGTCGACAAAATATCGGTATATGTTTATGCTGGTAGAATTATATAAAAGTAATCAAAATTAGAAAAGAAGAAAAGGAATAAGATAAAATCAATCAAACCAAATTCGGCCTCAATTAGATCAAAACTCATTCACCAACCCTAATAAATCAACAATAAACCAACGAAAAACAAAATTTAACTCAAACCTTTTTTACCCCGATATCTACCGAAATACCAAAATCTAAATATATCGATGGATATATCGAACCAATATTTAAGAAAGAAATTTCCGATGACACCCCCACAGAGAAGGCCAGTATGAAATCACCCTTTTTTGTCAGGTCCCTTGTATTCGGCAATCCTTTTTGTACATGAAAAAGTCCTTCAATACCAAATGCAGAGTAGCCGTGATGATAATAATTAGCCTAAAAATGCTAAGAACAAGGAGAAATCCATCTTGCAAAAGAACGAATCACATTCATGTAAAGGAAAGACTTCCTGTATTAAATTTACATTACTATCCCCAGGTTCCAAGCAAAGTAGAAAGTCTCATATGTCCAAATGTAAAACTATGCATGTACATCAGTAAAAGTTCCCAAACAAATTAACATATAAAAAAAATTCAAGAAAAAGAATAGAGAGAAGTATGAAGAAGTCAAAGGAATGGAGGTTCCAAAAGACGGTGAAGAGCCTCATCAGTTCCCACACCTCCATCTTGAGGTTGGCACACAGCTCAAGTAATGACACCAGCTGCAGTGCTTGTTCCCATTCTCTCCTTTGAACAGCATCACCAATCCCAAAATGAATCTGCATTAACAAGAAAAATAAAGTTAATTCTCTCGAAATGTATTTCATATATCTTAAAACTCATCCAATACAATGGCACAGAAAATGTGTGTAAGCTCCTCTAGGGACCTGACTCCACGAGTCTGTACTGGCTTCAAAGCCCAAGATCATCTTATGTGTCGATATCGTGCCATCTAATGCCACGAACAAGATTCAAATGCAACAGAGCCTAACCCAAGTCCATGATGCAAAATTCAAATATCAAAGTAGAATTCTAGAATCAAGCTTACCCAACAATCACTAACACAAGCGCAATCAACAAAAGAACATATTGGTAAGCCTTGTACTTAGATTTGACACGAGCTTCAGCTGGAAGATTTCGACTCTCCGCCCATCCAAACTGGGGACGAAGTAACAAAACAAAGCCGAGCAGAAACCCAGTCAAGAATCCTCCAATGTGGGCAAAGTTGTCAACATGAGGGAGAATTCCAACTGCTAAGTTGATGGCGATAATGACTATAAGCGTCAATAGAGCTGCAGCCTGGAAGAGCAAGAGAAGAGGAAGAGTTAATGACTATAAAACATTCCAATTTTAACAAAAAGCCATGATGCAACAAACAACAAATCCACTTAAAGTGTATGGCATTCACTTGATGGGAATGAAAAGTCAGTAGCAAACCTTGTTGGTATATATACTCCAGTTAGTGATAAGCTCCGATAACATAGCTCCAAGAAGTCCAAACAGAGCGCCAGAAGCACCAACAGAAATATTGCTCTGAATGAAAAGGGAAGATAATATGCTCCCACCTAATCCTGACAACAAGTAGATTGCCCCCACGCGCACTGCCAGATAATTCAACCCAGAATTGATGTCAGAATGCAATAAAACCGTCAAAAATATATGCCAAAAGAGAACAAATCAATAATGGACCAAATAAGTCCATAGAATATGCAGACAATTATCATCATGGAATGTGACAAATATTTGGTTTGTCTTTAATTCCATTTAAAAGCACAAATGCGTCCAGTAGAGTAAAGTGATTCTAGAAATTATGGACAAAAACAACCTGATATATAATTGGGAATCATTTCAAATGAGAGCAAAATGGCAACATCTAAGAGCTAAATACAACCAAAAAAGAATGTTTTCAAGTTTGAATACATATTAAGAATACAGGTCCATTGTAATATGCATAATCATGAACTCTAAAATTGATCTCTTCTCATATTTATTTGATAAACATAAAACCTTAAATTATAGGCATGGGAAGAAAAATGGTATACCAAATCCAAATTGCTGTTCAAGACGGATGCCAATAAAGATCAAGCTCAGCATGTTTGCAAGCAAATGTATGACACCGGCATGCAACCACATACAAGTGACGAGTCTCCATCCCTGATGCCCATGCACAACCTTGTACCACTCCAGAGCTCCCAATTTTTCCAATCTGCAAAAGTAGGATACAAGTCAGATATTGTAACCAAAAGGTAAAAGAAAAGAAAAGGCACGTGCAAACAACATTCTTTATTCAAATCACAGAAAAGAGGTCATCTCTTCTGCTGAGTTGCGAAGGAAAAATTGTCCTAACTAGTGGATTATTCAACAGATTTCACTGCCAAAGAAAACGGAGTAGAAGCAGAACAACAAAGAATTAGTCCCCACTAATATATGGAAAAGATAAAGAAAGAAAACAAAAGGTTCCAATTAGGAGATCATTGATTTAGCCATTTAGGCATCGGAAATTAGGAAATCATTGAAATAACATAAGATAAATTAACAAAGGCAACAGTCTACATGAAATCCTTTGATTTCAGAGCAAAAGAAAATCCCACAAATCAAACAATTTCACCCGCCTAAACTCAATAGAATATAAACCATCAGAAAAAAAGAAACTAGAAGTCTAGAACAGAAAAGAAAGCATTCAGAACAAAAATTCCAAACAACTGTTCAGTAACATTGAAAACAGTAAAATTAGCTAAAAATCCTAGATTTACTAAGCAACCAAATTTCACAATCCCAAACTGATCAAAGCACCCAAAGTAGAAAACCAACACAAACCCACATCAGAAAACCAATAAAAATCACAAATTGAGAGATGGTATCAGTCAGAGTACTCACGTAGAAGACGAGGGGCCAAAGAGCGGGTTCTCCTTGAGAGGCTGAAACGAGAGCCGACCAAGAAACTTGGCCACGCACTTGCCATCGAAACCAAGATTGTTCTTTGGGCAGTTGTTAACAAACATGACCACGATGAACATGGCAACATTGGCCACCACAAACATAGGAATCAACCACGATGTCCATTGGTGGTCGGAAGTTCCCACGTAGTATTGGCTGTTGTTGGGGTTGTAATTGCTGGCTCTGGATTTCGCTGTCCCTGCTCCTCGTTCTAGATCTCCATTACTGGCCATTGTCTGAATGATTGTCTTCCTCTCTATCTCTCTATCTCAAAGTCTCAAACTTTGTCTCTCTATAATAGCAACAAAAGCCTAACACGTATTGCTTTTTGGTGTGGTGGTGTTGTGTGAGTGTATATTTGAAAGAAAAGGACGGTAACAGAGATTGAGAAGTGACTTGGAAGCGAGTAGGAAACGTGTTTTCTGTGAAGGGAAGGAAGGATTGGAAATTGGAAGCAGATGGGTTGTTGCCTTGTTGGGTTGAAATTGAGAAGCTTGTAGATTTAACAGTCCAAAACCAAAGTTTTGTAATTTCTGTATGAGTTTCTTTGTGCTGTGTGTGGGGTTGATTGTGTTTTATATGTTAATGTTGTTTGCTTGCTTGGCGGTGCTGGTCTTTTTTTATTTTTTTTTATGGCAATTTCCAATGCCAGTTATATTAGGTATTGGAAATTACAGTCTTGTCCCTTCTTAGTTTTCCTTTTATAGCATATTATAATAGACAAGTTCTAAATGAGAGTGGCATTGTTGTCATTCTATTCTCTATTTCCTTACTAGTTCCTTGTCCTAATCCTAGACCAATATGGAAATCCGGTTTGTCATCACTAATTTGGACATTTTCTTTATTGTTTAGTGTTTAATAATAAAATTTTAAAATACAAACAATTCTTGAATTTATATTTATGGTTAAGATTAGAAAGTAAATGAAAACAAGACGAGAAAATAAAATCTTCTTACTCTCTATTGGATTTTAAATAAAATTTATCTAATAGTATTAAGCCGAAGCAAATATCAATTTACAGAAACGTTATTTTAAGGTGATTTTCTGTTAGACCAAGAAAAAGGTGATAAGAAATTATTAAGCAATGTAAGAAAATAAGAAAAAGAACCAGAATAACTCCACTCTTTTTAAAGCTGTAATTGGTTTGTCACTTGGGAAGATGTTATAGGAGCAAGCATAGCCAAAAAAAGGCAGACAGTAAAACAAAATTGTCTTCTTAGTTCAAAAAAAAAAAAAACAAACTTGTCTAATTGATTATTTTAACCTGATTTCTCACTGTCATGGCCTTTGGCATTAAGTTTGAATCAAATGCTTAGGCCCCAAAGTAATAATTAATAATCACCATCTGTCCATTATTAAATTTAATTACCATCAAACTAATTAAGTCATATATATATATATATATATATGTATGTATAGAAAACACCATTCGGTGATGTTCAGCCCAAAATATTGTGCAAGGAATTTTGGTCCACGTGGCTTCAAATGAAGAATGTAAACCGCAAACGCGTCAACTTTGCAGAATGTTGGACAGATGATGATGATGATGATGACTCGGCACTTCTGCATGCTACTAAATATCTGAATGCCTGGAATGGATCAAGCCTTCATGGAGTGGGCAATACAGTACTGAAAATACAATCAATTTGCAGCAGACAAAATGAGTCAAAGGAACAAAATAAGTATACATTATATAAATAATCAACCTTAACTATTCATTTAACTTTTTACTTGATTATTGTTATCTTTAATTTCATGATCATTTGGTTATGCACATTTGATTCGAGTATCTTTCTTAAAAGGAAACAAAAAGCACAAGCTTCATGCATGATTCCATGTTAAGGGCACAAAATTGGTGGGAGTTTTCTTCATTGCTTACTTAACCAAAATTTTTTTTTTAAAAAAAAAGGATAATGCTTTCTTCAATATTTGGTTGGAGGAGCTCTTTCAATTCCTTCTCTCAAAATTCTCGTTCGGTAATGCAGTCTCAAGATCGGAATCAATTATTTTTTGGATCACATATTAAATATCACTTATATAAAAAATTAACTTAATTTTTATATAACTGTTCTTGAATAAAGAGAATAAATAGACAGTTTGATTAATAAACTACTCTTTAAATACAAACTATTTATTTATTCGATAATAGTTATATAATAGAATAATTTTTAATTGAGTTGGTTTTTACAAAAATATCTTTATTAAATAATTTTAAAAATAAATGATTCTGATCCTCCTGAGCATGTAGTGTCAAATGAAGATTTTGGACTGCTATAATTACAATGGTCTTAGATTTAGGTATACCAGAACCCCCAAAATTGTAAGTTGATAAAATATAAAGGATATAATACCAAATTTGGTTCCAACTCCCCATCCTTCTTGTAAAATGCGAAGTTTTTTTTTTTAACTCCTAAATAAACTGCGCGAATTTAGATAAAGCGGCTAAAAAATAAAAACGCATGCTTCTACTTGCTTGTACGGTACCAAACAACTTTTTTGTAATCCCTGAGGATATGTAAATTTGTAATAACTGTAATGTATGGTATACCGTATACAACACAACCAAATCTTGGTACTGTGTTGTACTTGTAGCTTAAGTCAACTATATATAGAAATGAACTTGGCTTGCTGTCTCTGCACTATAGTTTAATTTATATATGCTACTAATATTGAATCCTAGCTAATAAGTGGTGACTCGTTCGATCCTTTAGTTGCTTATAGTAAAATTCACTGCTTTATATATATATATATATGTTGCAAGTTGTAGAAAGGTTTACAATGTCAAAAGCCAAATGACACTCCATATGCTTAATTCCCTTTGTTTGTTTGTTTGGAGAACTCAGTCAACATCACAACAACATACCATCAGCAAAACAAGAACAACCTACCCACTTTCCACTTGCCACTTGCCTGCAAGGCTTCAACATGTCATTATATATAAGATCTAAATAGGCCTGTGAACAAAGTATCATAAGTTCAATTTTAGATTTATGTTGTAGGGAGATATGAAAAAACCTAAAAATCTATGCTGAGTTCATCAAACAAAATGGGTAACAATAATGACACTCCAATTGTAAAGTACACACGAGGCTAGCTAAAATTAGAAAGAGAATGTTATTCAGTATGAAGGATGAATAAGAAGAAGTCTAGTTCAGTTGTGTCTACCAAGACATTTGGCACTGCATTTGCTGCATTTTCTGTTTGGAGAAATCTATGCCGTATTGAACATTCGACAGTAAAATAGGCAATAGACATTTGATATCCTAAATCAAGATGCGTAGGCTCCAAGAAACTTATGTCAAGATTAAACACTATCAATCATAATTTTGACGGGAAACCTGCACTATTTGTGTACTTTCAAAGGGTAATATATGAAAGCTATGCACATCTTGTTATAAGAAGAAAAAGTTCTGAATCCGCCACACCACGGTTGAAATCTGAATGTGATTATAATTAGTTTGGTAAGTTCTGGGTGAATTGGTGAGGATGAATAGTCATGAATTTTGGGTGGGGGGTGTAGGTGCTTTTGTTGTGTATCAGCTTTAATGTGGGAACGTCAAGGACTGGGCATTGGGACGTCAGATGGAGGACACTGCATGAAGCATGAGCAAGCTTACGCGTATGCGTGTATTCCATTTTCACACAAACACCACAACGTGACAACTCACGCACTTGCTTACAAGCTACGTGGTGTGTACACCTTTCTTTGTCATCTGTCTTAATTATTTATTAATTATTAATTAGCATTAATTTTACAGGTAAGATTCGTAAGAATGGATTTTTTGTTTGTTTTTGGTTTTCAACAGATGCTTTTAGCTTACATGGAAGATGGAACTTATACTTAAATTCTTTATCCACTTAAGCTAATGGTTGATGGGCCTTTTTCAACAAAGACTTGAAAAACTTAAACTTCACATATGAAACTTTGTGAATGCCTCCTTTCAACCACACTTTATATCGAAAGAAAAAAAAAATCTCAAATTCTCATAAAGGTGGATTTGATCCTAATTCCCATGACGACAAAACTGCTTTATCAACTAGCTAACCTTCTCAAAGTTTATAACTTTGGTTCACACAGTAATAAGGTTTTTTATTTTATATTTTATATAGATATGTGAGATTCCAACTCAGGACTTTTTTAATATAATAAAAAAATATAACTAATTAAGCAAAATGGAGCTCTACAATATGATTGTAAAATGTCAAGGTTGGTCTGACTCTTTATACAACATTACAATTGGACCGGCTCAACGGTATGAACTTTATTTTATTGCAATGTTTTTCTATTCTCCTTTTCTGACAGCTTAGCCGTTGCTTGCTTTTTCATGTTTTCTTTTTGTTCTGCAAGACTAGTTGAAACTGCGAGATCACTCTATCTCTTGTTTTTCACTGTCATTTCTTTAAAAAACAAATAAATACTAAAAGAATTTTGGCTCCTCCCCTTGATGGCCCTCTCCACAAGACTCCTCCTCATTCCCTCCACTCCCATCCCTATCCCCTCCCCTACAACCAATCTCTCCCTCTTTCTCGATCTCCCACGCCGAACCCGAATAGGTCAACAACGCCGCCAACCTTTGTATTTTGGTGCTGGAGATTGAGAGTAAGAAACCTTCTCCAAGTTCTTGATTGGGAATTCCCTCCTAGAGATCGAGTGAAACCAAAATGGAACTGGAAAGTCACGAGAAACTGTGATGGGGAGTGGATGTTGAGGGAGAATTGTGAGAGATCTATTTGGGTTGAAGATTGAAAATGCAAAGTTGAAGCAAACTCAGCTGTTTTAGTTCCCCCCACCTAAAAAAGCATGGGCCTGTACCAAACCCAGATCAAATGGGCCATTAGAGAAGAACCGTTTCACACCTTTATCCAGGACCGGACCAATTACTTCTAGTTTTCTACACATGCAAAGACACCTCCACTGTCCACACACAAACTTAAGTGCCCTTTTTTAACTAAGACGATGGTGGTTTCCAATGTTGCAAGAGTAACTTTATGCCACAAACTCTCTCCAAGTCTCGATGCATCAACCCAGTTTATTTCCATCTCATCTGATAAATATATATTAAACAAAATTTGGAGGAAATATCAGAACAGAGGTGAAAGTCCCAGTTTTCTTCACAGCTTTAAAACTAGTAGTAGTTTTAAGGTTGGATTTGGATTTCCGCAATCTAATTTTCTACAAAACCAAACTTTACCAAGTAAAACTCAGAGATCTTGCACATTAAAATACCAAGACACATGTCTAACAACTCAACTTTCCCATTTGTTTAAAAGGTTGACAGGCAAGCTTTTCAGCTATGGATTCAAAGATCTCTTTCTGAAGAACAGTTTGACTCGTGTGCATGTTTGTTGGGTAATATAATGAATATCAAGTCATGGCCATTGAATATAAATGATAAACTTTTACTAATGCAATTGAAAACTCACCAGGAACATAAAAAATTAGAGTGGCCAACGTGCCCATCAATCCACACAACAAAACCCAGACCAGAAAAAGTTAACTGTCTAAAAGAAACTGCAAAGAGAGTAAATGGTGACGATGTGAAGAAGAAAACTCATCGCTTTCCGCCACCACCTCCGAGCTTGGTGGCCTTGGGTGCTGCAGCCTTGGCCACATTGCCCTTGGACTGAGTCTTGTGTGACTTGGCCGACAATTCTGCTTTCTTCGCCTTCTTTTCATCCTTGGTTTTCTTGATTCTCTCCTTAATTTCACTGAAAAACACAGAGACATACACACAATGCAAGATGTGAGCAACACATTCCATGATGAACAAACCAAAATTTATTTTTCATCAAATTGATCAAATAAATCACAGAATAGCATAAACACCAAGAGACACTATGCATACAATGCAAGATATGAGCAACAGCTTCCACGCTGAACAACCCAGAATTTAAATTTTATGAATTTGATCAAGTAAAGCATAGAATTAAGCACAGCATACCGTAGAGCGGCCTCACGGGCAGCGTCACGGACTTCAGCCTTTTCGGTTCTCCGTTTCTGTATAACTTCCAATGTGGCACCAACTATGGACCTCGAATAAGGCTTCTTGGTGGCCCGGCGCTTCTTCTTCACAGACTCAGCAGCAATGTCCTACATTACAGACACAGTTATGATGGAATTGAAAAAGGGATTCAAAAATAAGCATGACTCATCTCTAAGTTTGAAGATTTAACAACAAATGTAATGTAATGTACCTTCTTGTGTTGCTTCCTATACATGGCTGTCCAGGTGAGCTTGGAGGGCTTGAGGCGGTTGTGGAAGTACCTCTTGCATTTTGAATTGGCGAAGAGGAAGACCTTCACCAATACCGCGAATCAGTCAAATATTGATTGATTATAATCCGAATCAAATAAGAGAGAGAGAGTGAGAGTGAGAGAGAGATGCAATGAAAGAGGAATATAGTTTTAACCTGAGAATCAGAGCGAATGAATCTGATACCCCTGCCAGGGTAAATCTTGCCACCACTGAAGCGACAAAGCTCGGTCTTGAGAACCATCGCTGCTGCTGAAGCTGGTGGTGCCTGCCGCCGCTCTGCTCTGTAAATCCTGGACCTGTCCAAAGTCTAAAACCCTAACGCTTCCGGGTACGAATTTAACTGTCACCTACAAAAGGCGTTCGCGGTTTTTCTGCGAAAAGACGACGTCGTATGGAGACCATTTCGGCCATTTACACCGGCCCAGACAGAGCTATGGGTTTCTGGGCCAGAAAAGAGAAAGCTTAAGAATGGGCCATTTAACTAGAATGCGTGGGCTTATTGGTGGTCAGACTCGTATGAAGGCCGCACCTTTGACTATTGTCAAGGATCCCAATATTGAAAACAATTCTATGTTGGACAACATATTTATTTTTATAGGGTGTAATATTAATAACATCTATCTATATTATGATACATATATTAGTTACATCATGTAATGGTATATCAGTTACACTGAAAAATCCAACAAATGAGGACACCTATGAAGGGTTGCACCTTATTGGAGATTATGCATGTGCCATCTGATATACAAACACATTTTCAACCTTTAAATTTGACGGAATGAAATTTCTTTTCATTTTAAGACAGAGATCTATAAATCGATTTGCATGGTGTTTGTACCATTGACGAACAACATTTGAAGATAAATTCTAATGTTCCATAGAGCAGCACTGATTTTTTTGTCTTGAGATCAAATCGACAGTTTTTCTTTAGAATTTTAGTCTATATTTCATTTATATTAAACAATAATATGAATATCATCTTTAATTATTTAAACTTTCCATTACTTAATTAAAGATGATAAGGCAATTTAGACAAGAGTCAGAGGACATGAATTTACACCTAAAAGTGACCATCAATTTCTCCTGACAAAACATAGATTTCTGAACTGCGGAACAAAAAATATTCAAAACCTAAGACATTGCAGATTCTCCATTTAAGAAAACACATTGCAGATTCTACTATTCTAGTAGCACTTAATACTTATATTGCTTTAGCTGTTTCACGGACTAAGGAAAGCTTGGCTAGAAGACCACACAGCTGAAGGTATGAGCCAACTCCATCACAGATTCTCATGTGAGCAAAACCAGTTTCCTGCAAACTCGGATGAGTAAAGGGCTTGTGAGAAAGCAAGATCTCGGAGAGAAAAATGTGGATAAAGTTTGGACTGTGCATACCTTCATGAATTCCAATTTCAAATACTCAGCCATATCATAGTTTTTTATGATACGGAAAAAGGTTGTGATTATGTCAGTTGGGGAGTAGCCCAAATCGTAGAGCTGCTTGAGACCCAAACAAGCATCATCAAATTTCCCTTCAAGTACATTTCGCACCATATTCTTAACATGCAATGGATGAGGCTGGTCACAGACCTGAAAACCAATAAATACCTTATAGGATTACCAAAGAACATAGGAAACATATGAAAATTTCAAAGTATTTCGTAAGTATAACCTTGAAAACATTTTCTTGGTTGACAAACCGGAATCCACTGTTTGTAGCTTGCAAGTTATTCAATGCCTGCCTCATGTCACCATCAGCAGTAAAAATAATGGCTTCAAGACCTTCTGGAACATAGGGAACCTTCATTGATGACAAACAACAGATCAAATATACACAAACCAAAATTTTCAAAACTCATGTATTCTAAATGGCAATAGTAGATCAGTGAAGCAGTTCCTTGTGAATTCTGATCATTGGAAGGACTTGTTTTTAATAATCAATCATGCAGTGCAAGGATCAAAACTAAAGCGAGTCTTAGTAAGTTAGGCATATGTTCTACAAAGTAGGTGGAATCCCTGGGAAATATAAACCTCTAAGACTAAGCTTTATCAAGCCGCATCTAAAGGCAGAAGGATGATACACCAGTTCATAGGGTGACATTAATTAAGAGGCAAAGTTAAATGTCAACCTGAAAAATCACTATTAAGCACTGATAGAATTTAGAAAGATAAAAAACTGAAGTTGCAAGGTTTTTTCTTCCCTTATTTTGGCATGATACAATAAATACATGCATTAAAGACATGTTACCATGTTGTTTTGCAAGTGTGACACACAGATGGAGGACAAGATTAAAAGATAACACACAAGAATCAATTTATTGAGTAAATGAAAAAGCATTCTGATAAATAAAAATAGCTAAGCAGGTTGGGACTTCCACCTCTAGCAGTAGTGGGGAAAAGAATAAAACTGAACAGAAAATTTAGAGAAAAATGAGTCAATATAAAAACTTTTTTGGATGAGAGAATCAATATAAAGTTCAACAGAGAAAAAAGAATTTCTCCTCTCGGATAAACTAGTGTAGACAAGTTAAAAGAATTCTGCCAACCAAATATTTAAGTAAAGTTGAATCATTATTCCAATATAATCAGTGAGGAGTTTTCCTTTGAAGTTAATTGATGACAGTAAGAAGAATTAAGACATTACAATGTAAAGAATTTTCTTTACCTTTTCAGCTTCAACCACTACCATTAGGCGACCAAGAATCTCCTGATCAGACAATCTAGAAAATCGGACAAGGGCACATCTACTCTGAATAGGCTCAATAATTTTGGAAGATGTATTGCATGCAAGAGCGAAACGAGTGGAATTTGAATATATTTCCATTGTCCGCCTCAAAGCTTGTTGTGCTCCAGATGTCATGCTGAAATTGTACAATACACAAATAGAATTTCCAACCCCCAGGGTCCATCCCCCAAAAGAAATAAATAAGGTAATGTAAAGAATCAAATTGTAGTAAGAAATAAAGTAGAGAGATAACAAAGAAATATTAGAAATAATGAACAGTCAGATGTACCAAAAAGTTAAAACACATAGGCAGAGGGATAACGTTTGTACATTTCATGGGCCAATACCACCAGTGCTTACCTGTCAGCTTCATCCAAGATGACAATTTTATGCCTCCCAGGAGGCAGTGTTACTTTCTTTTGAGCAAACATCTTAATTTTGTTCCTCACAACATCTATTCCCCTGAACATGAAAGTGATGATAAATAGTTCAAGATAAATACCAAATGTAATATAAAGATTGAATGCCATAAAGATCATAAATGTACTCACCTGTCATCTGATGCATTCAGCTCTAAAACAGCCTCTTTATAAATTGGCCCCAAAAGTTCATGTGCAAGAGCCAGTATACTAGTGGTTTTACCAGTTCCAGGAGGACCCTGAAAACAATAAAAAGTGATCAGTAGAGGCATAGGTCCAGTAACTGCAAGCAGCTATAACCTTACCACTTAAATGTGCATTTATATTCTGTAACCCACTTTTTCATTTCTATCATGGCTCTGTAACCCAAACTCAAAACACCACCCCTCAACTGAGTAACAGCTATCAGTATCAAGGCATGTTTTGATTGGTATCATTTTTCAAAAATCCAAACAAGATAACCCATAAAACCGTAATTTTCATACTTTCATCTTCCTTCTAAGCAATCTCTATGTTAAATTAAATGCCCCTCGTCGCCGTGGACCTAAACTTTCAAATCACATTGAAGTTGCCTCTAGCATATAATTCACTTCCATTACGCATAATATAAAAATTCCATTAAATTGATTGAAGTTCTAATAAACTCGCATGGTTCTTATCAAACAAGCAAGAAAACGTTTCCCCAATTTTCAAACCTATGAATAAACATAGAATGTGATAACTGATAACACATGCTTCGAACGCAATGCATGGGCTTTTAACCAATCTTCTTTCCACACCCATTATTATAATATCAAAATTTAACAATTTCCAGACTACGAATACTAATAATGTTCAAAAATATATTAAATTTTCAACAACAAAAAGCCGCATTCCTCTCACCAAATTCAAAAACCAAACTGAGCCCAAATTCTAATACGGAAGTTAAAAACTAAAATGCCCATTAGAGTTTACTATTAACAACGCAATTTGGTACCTCAATGAATACATAAATGCACACCACAATACAAGATTCTGAGAACATATCCACAAAATTCAGACCAAATTTTGAGTATTCCTCTAGGGTTTAGGGTTAAGTGAAATTGATGGGGTTGGATTTGTGAAGCAGTGAGTGAGAGAATTACTTACGGCTAAGATGAGGTTGGGCACGTTGCCGTCACGAGCGATGACCTGAAGCCTAGATACGGCGTCTTCGTTGCCCACAATGTCGGCGACCTTGATGGGCCTGTACTTCTCCACCCACGGGATATCGTAGGTTGATGAAGAAGAAGACGACGACGACATTTCTGTTGTCGTTTCTGCTGGCTGTGGCCGTGAGAAAATAGAGGTCGCAACTCGCAATGTAAGAGATGGACTGCACAGCGCAGTGTAACCCTCGCGAGCGAACAGCCCTCTTTGCCGCTCCGCTTCGATTTGGAGGGAAAATGTTCCTTCTGATATTTATGTGGAAGGGCCTAGAGAAGGTCATATTTTAATTTTCCCAATGTGATTCTGCTTATTTATTTGTTTTGAAACCCCTGTGCTTTTGATATTTCCACACACTGCTAATTTCTTTTGGGAGATTTAAGTTAAGGGAAATACTTAGATCCTAAGGTTTAAAGACGCTTTTATCCAAGGGTTGAATATGGTCCGATACAAAACTATCATGTGTTACTTTGATTGTTCTTATTCATGTAACCAACAGCACCCCCACCCACATCCACCTTCGCAACCCATAAACATCATTGTCGGAGGTCAAACAACGGTGAGCACCACCACCAACACCAATTCCGGGGCTAACTGCTACACACAAGCCCATAAAAGTCAACCTACTTCACATCCATGGCCCTTTTTTGATGAAAAATGTAATTGGACTAACAAAAAGAGCAAATTGGCTCTAAAATTAAAATTAAGAGGGCATATTGATACAACATATATTAATACACAATCTGAATTGACACATAAGTCAAAGTTCAAATAAATTTTTAATTATTTTCTCTTTTTTATAATAATGCCACATTAGTTAGGATTTATGAAGTTGGTGCGTTTAATACTTCTTCTTTTTTGAGTACCTAATAATGTAATTTCGGTAATTTCGGCGAAATTTCGCCGAAATTATCGTTTTTTGGAGGGTCCGATACGAAATGCCAATTTCATCATATTTTCGTCAAAATTTCAACGATTTTGCCGAAATTTCGGAAAATTTCACCGAAATTCCGAAATTTGGGCGAAATTTCGTTTAAACCATAGAAATCAAAATCAAAATTACACAAAATTGGCACCTCAAACCTTAGGGAAATGGAAGCCCATGATGAGGAAGGAAAACCCACAAAATACATGAGTGATTGGAGCATGGAGGTGGCCAGAATTAGCCAAAATAGCCGGCGGGAAGGTTGCAATTTCTCAGGTGAGGAGGCCGACCGGGTTGAGTGACGGGTGAGTTGTGTTGGCGGCGGCTTGGGTAGTTGATTAGTGGTCTTGGATTGTAAAGAGGTGGCTGGTGACAGTGAATGGTCGGCGCACAGTGGAGAAAAGGTGAAACTGCGACCTGAAGGCTGATGGTGAAGGAGAAAGGAAGAGAGGAAGAAAGAAAAGAAAAAGAAAGAAAAGAAAAGAAAAGAAAGAAGGGCCAAGGGGGGAACACGTGGAAAGGTGGGGAAGTGGGAAAGCGGGAGAGAGAGAGTATAAAAAAATAATAAAAATCTTTTTTGAATTTAAAATTGTTTAAATGTTATATTGAATTTGATTTTAGTGTTTTTAATTTATATAGTACATATTTTCAAATAAAAATTAATTAAAAATATCTTAAACATACACCCTAATAAGATTTTTATACCATATTTTAAATCTAAACATACCCTAATATGATATTTATACTATATTTATATCTTAATATTATATTATATTTATATTATATTTTGAACATAATTTGTCTACAGTTGTCAGTAGGCATTATATTTACTTTATATCACATGAAACATATAATATGATTTGTTTTTTCAATGTTTTTTATAAAAATAGTAGATAGTATATTAAATATGTATGTAGTAAAGTTTTATTTAAAATTTCCATCGTTTGATATCAATTTCTGTCATTTTTGTTTAAACCCTAGCGAAATCGAAATTCAATAGAAATTTCCATCGAAATTTCCGTCAAAATTTTCATCGAAATTTTTATCGAAATCGAAATTACATTCCTTAATACTAATTTTTTGAATGATTTAATTCACTTGCACACACTTATTTATTTTACACTATTTGTTTTAAAATATTTGTGCTTTTGATATTTCTTATCCTCCCCTACTAGGGCCTATTACCTTTGGTGTCTCTAGCCCACTACTTTTGGTTTTAGAGACATCCCAGCCTCCAGCCAACCATCATCCTCTTCCTTTCTCTCTCTACGGCTCAAATATGACGTGTCATGTTAATGGTTACGACATTGTCGTGATGTTAATGTTGTTGTGTTAAGGTTATGAAAGCGAATATGAATAAAGTAATATTATAGTTTGCTATGTTGTTTATGTTCAAATTTTGTTGCAATTATGATGTCATGACTATGACTTTGAGTGGGGTAGAGTAATGGATTTGGTACACTGTTTATGCGTGGATTTTGCTATATTTATGATGTTCTGCCGACAAATCTGAGTGGGGTCGAGGTATATATTTGACATTTTTTTTGCGGATTATGTTTTGTGGGTAGTGCCATTTATAAGATTTATTTTTTATTAATCAACTCTTGTATATGAGTTTTGAACTCAGAATTTACTTCGACAAAGGGAGACTGGGTAAGATTCACCAGATCAAATGGTCATTGAAATTTATAAGATTGGCTTGTGGAGAAATTTTTAATTTTTTTTATTGTACACAATGATTCATATAACATATTAAAAGAATGAAAAAATAATAATTTTCTATATATAAATCTGCTTTAGTAAAACGAAATGAAAAAAAAAATATTTTCTATATATAAATTTGCTTTAGTAAAACGAATTTATAATGTCAAAATTAGGTTACTTATATTTGACGCTAATCCTATTATTGATTATTTGTATTTAGCAGAATTTTGTTATATTTAAGTTTTGTGTTAAATAATGGTCGATCTAAATTTAGTAATTTAGTGTTATATTCAAATCATGTTTTCGCACCTAAAAAATTATTAGCCTTGGTTTAGATCACCAAGCCATCGCATTCCAAAAAGCGAATTTGACACTTGATTTTTGACACAGTAGTTTGTTTTTTGAAAATTCCAGCATCATACCATCTTCAGCTGTTGCAAGAGCTATAAAACATTAACTGAAGAGATATAAAATCTTGTCCTAAAAAGCAAAACGAAACTTTTAGGAGCTTTGAGAAGATTCATCCACCGTTAACTGAGCACTCGATAGGCAGATCTCAGCCGTCCATCTTGCTTAACTCCCCAACCCTCCCATACTTCCCGCTGTCGGTTGCCCAAAGCTGTCGCAGTAACTGTAATTACCGAACGAATCGTGTACGCTGTTATATGGTCTCAAACAAATTACCATAGCCTGGTCAGAAGAATAAAACAAAAAGAAAGAGAGAGTGGATTCATTTGAACAACAAAATCGTAATCGTCGCCGTTTGTCTTATCCATCCTCTCACCGCCACAAAAAAACCTCCGCCTATTCGATTCTCCGAAACGCACCGTTTCACTATTTGCATGGGCTAAGGCTGAGCTTGAACCGCATTTCAGCTCACCGAGTTAGGTAAAAATTCCGCGAGCTCGACTCGAATCCGATTATCCATCCCCGAGAAATGGCCTCATCATCGCCCAACCGATCCGCGGACGACATCGTCGATACGACGCCGTTGCTCAGCAACTCGGGTGGGTCGTCCGACGAGAGCAACTCGGGCCGCCGATTCGTCCGCCGACAGAGCCTCCGCCAAGCCGCGCGGTTCCTGCGCCAGGCCAGCAGCCGCCGCCTCATGCGCGAGCCGTCGATGCTGGTCCGCGAGACCGCCGCCGAGCAATTGGAGGAGAGGCAGAGCGATTGGGCGTATTCGAAGCCGGTCGTGGTTCTCGATATCATCTGGAATTTCGCTTTTGTTGTTGTTGCGGCGACGGTGCTGGTTCTGAGCCGGCTCGAATCGCCGAACATGCCGCTGAGGCTGTGGATTGTGGGGTACGCTCTGCAATGCGTGCTTCACATGGTGTGTGTCTGCGTTGAGTTTCAACGACGGCAGTGCAGGCAGAACCGCCGGTTTTCGGGGAACAATTCCGCCGAAGAAGGGGTTGGGAGTGTTGGGAATTTGAGCTCCGGGTCGAGAGACGATTCGTCGCAGTATGTGTCTTTGGCTGATCATTTGAATGAGGAGGGTACCAGGTATCTTTTCCAACAACTTTTACTGTGTAAATGCAATCAAAGTTTTCATTTTTATATGATATTTGTTGTAACTGTTAGTTGGTGAAATTTATACTCTTGTTGTTACAATGCTTGAATGTTACTTGATAGTGTTGACATTGTTAGAGCTGCTGTGTATGGAATGCTTTTTAATGGCTTCTGATTTGTAGTACAATGAAAATTTACTATAGGTTGACCCCATTCTCCTTATGGGGTACGTATGCAAAATCTATGATGTAGAGTAGAGGGATTAGTTTGGTGATTATTCTTCGCCTTTTAGGGCTTCTTGGTGGGGAGTTGGCATTGGTTTTCTTTTCATTCAACAATTTCTGACTGTATGTGTGCATGTTAAATTTGATTACGGATGACTGAATTGGTTTTCTACTGGAAGGGTAATGCAGGTAGTAGTTAGTTGCAGCTGGTACTACATATCATATACACGTTCATTGTTTTTGCTTTTATCTTTCAGCAGTGTTGCTAAGCATCTGGAATCTGCAAATACAATGTTTTCATTTATCTGGTGGATCATTGGATTCTACTGGGTATCAGCAGGTGGCCAAACTTTAGCACACACCTCCCCTCAGCTTTACTGGTATGTGCTCTCTCTCTCTCTCTCTCTCTCTCTCCCTCCCATTTATTTGAAATCATATTAACTATGGCAATGTTACTTTGTCTGCAGGCTATGTATAATATTCCTGGGTTTTGATGTGTTTTTTGTCGTTTTCTGTGTTGCACTGGCATGTATCATTGGTATCGCTGTTTGCTGCTGCCTTCCGTGTATTATTGCACTTTTATACGCTGTGGCAGACCAGGTAGTTCTTGTGTACTGTCCTCTCTCTTCTGTGTGTGAGTTTTTATGTTCATTACTATCATTGTCTATTACCAATCCTTAGCTTAAGTGAATATTGCTTCAATATGTAGAATTTTAGAGAATCATTTCCTATATTTTAGTCTTCTCCGTTTAGGAGGTATATATAGCCATACAATCATGTACAAACTAGGAAAGAAAATAATCCTAATGATTACAGGAAACGTCAACTATTTACAAACTCTCCAAATCTATTCCTACACGCGTTAGACAACCACTATGCCCCGAAAAGTTTAATCTATTAGGGAATGGGCCAATCATGTATATAAAGCTAATACCCACCCTTACCTGCAACCCTACACTGCACGTGGAGAGCAAACATATACTGACAGACCAAATTTGGGGTGAGGTATTTGAACCCAGGACCTCCCGGAAAACAAGGCTATGATACCATGTAGAATTTAGAGTATAATTTTATTTAAGTTATTATTCTCCCCTTAGGAGGTATGAGGTTTGCTATTCACAGTCGCCCAAAGTGACTAGGCTCCAAACTCTCTAGTTTATCAGTTTACACGTGGTTTGGTCTTTCAAGAAAAGCTACAAGATTTTGTTAAAAATTTTATTTCTGTTTTTTCTTTCTGTCATTAATCCAATTACACCAAAGGGAAACCCAAAAGACGCCATCTAAAAAACTGAACCCCTTCTTACCCAAAAAAGAAAACTGAATCCCTCCACCATATGTTTTAGTCTTTCTCCTCCAGCACAAGAACAAACCATATCTCTTCATCATACAACTAAACGATTCCCACCGATTCTCATAAGGCTTACTCACCACCAAACTCATCAAGCTCCTACATGGCCAATTCATATTCTAAAAGCCTAGAAGACCAAACTCCAAAGAAGACCTCGAATCCGAATTTGGATACCAAATCCGTTGAAGAAGAGAAGCCCCAGGAAGATGAAGGCCAATCAGCGAACGTGTCCAAAGAATAAGAGGAGTAGAAGGGAGAGAGTGGGTTTTGCTTGTTCATAAAAGGGGGTCGGTGCAACGAGAGTTGAGTAGCTTGGGTTTCCCTTGTGTGTTATTGGATTAATGACAAAAGGGCAAAACAGGAAATAAAAATTCTGACAAAAGCTTTTTGCTTTTTTGAAAGACTAAACCACATGTACACTGATAAATTAGAGAGTTTGCAGCACAGTTGCCTTAGACGAGTGTGAATAGCAAACCTCTAGGAGGTTTTTATAGCTATCATGTACAAACTAGGAAAAAAATAAATCCGGAAAAGTCAACCATTTACTAACTTTCCTAATATATTCCTACACACCAACATAATGCAGGTCGAGAAGTACTAGACCAGTATGTAACGGTTAAAAATTGAAACTGGAAACTGACTCATCCTATGTGGCTCAATGGATGCAAACTTTATGTACCAAATAATTGATTATCACAAAAGTTAATCGACTCTTGTTAGTTTGAATGGAAATTTAACGTACTAAGATTCTCAGTTGGAGGGTTTGAACTCTTAAATGGAACTTAATTATGATGGGTTTGGCTCCTATTTGCCTATTAGAATAACTCTCAATCTCTTTCTATCTGGAGTGTGTTGGTAAGTCTAGCGCAAATGTTTTGTATAGCAGATGGAAGTTGAAATAGTTGATTGCCTTCATGAAAATTTCACTTGAATAGGCGAGTTCCCACTGTGGTAAGATAATTTGCACAAAATTAAACCAATGCCTATTTTCTATTTACCCCTAAACTTTTAATCTCCTTGAAGTTATCTGGTATATTTTTCTTACATTTTGATACTCATCTTATAAAGTTGCATCTCACAGTCTCTCAAACGCCTATGCAACTATTATGATTTCATAAAATTTTCCTCTGAATTTGATGTATAAGAGTTAGAAAAATTGATGTATGGTAAACTACTAGTTGGCCTTGAGCACTTGGGAATGAAAGATTTATTAATTCTCTTCCATTTGATCCAAATTTTCTGGCTCTGTTTTAATTGCTTCAAACTTGAACGGTGGTGTGCTTGATTTGTTGTTGTTGTGACTAACACTAAGAAGTCTGGTTTATAAGTAGTTTGCCTTCTTATGTTTGTAAATTTTACTGGAGTTTGTTTCGAAGAATATTAATGGCTCCCTTCCTGTGCTCTCTATTATGTTTGAATGACCTGTTGTTGAAGCAGGATGGAGCATCTAAGGAAGACATTGAACAGTTAACAAAATTCAAATTCAAGAAAGTTGGCAACGAGAAAGTTGCAGATGATGTACAAGGACCTCAGGGAGGAGTAATGACTGAATGTGGAACAGATTCACCCATTGAACATGTTCTTTCGCTGGAGGATGCGGTAAGTGGCCATTTGTTTTTGGGTAATTAGTCATCTTTACCTTCTGATTCTGTTAGAAAAGATGTTGTCTACATGACTAGTTGCATACTTGGTTTCGTTTTGTATTCATAGTGTTGGTCAAAAGATACTTGTCATATCTAAATGATGATCTTTGTGATTTATAGGAGTGCTGCATCTGCCTTTCTTCTTATGATGACGGAGTGGAGCTAAGGCAACTTCCTTGTGGTCACCATTTTCACTGTTCCTGCATTGATAAGTGGCTTTATATCAATGCTACATGTCCTCTGTGCAAGTACAATATTTTGAAGAGTACCAGCCATAATCAAGTGGAAGTTTAGAATACTCCTAATTAAAGAATTCTGCTCGGGCATTCTGGGGCTTACATACAAATTCTTGCTTGAGTGTTATCTAATGCAAGGCTTGGCACTGGACTCAATGCAGGCCCTACTAGTCTTGCTGGGGAGGAATCCATTGCAAAGCTTGGCACTCGACTCACTGCAGGTCTTTTATATCGTTGTCGTTGAAGTTGTTTGCTGTTGTAGGGTAGATGTAGTAGTTGTCATCGGTCTTGTTGTGTAGTAGTGATGATGATGATGACAGTGGCACTTCGTAGTTGTCTTTGCTCTGGTATATTTAAGTGCCTTTGTACATGGGTGTTGCCAGGGTATCTCGGTAATTATGTATATCTCAAAGACAGCTGTTTTAACTTATATTTACAATGTGAAGGGCTGTTCCTTGCCAAAAACTAAACTCCAAGAGTGCTTACTTGATACTGATTACTCTAGAAATATGTTTATTGAAAGTCAATAAGATGTTATTCATGGAACTTGTTGGATTATGATATGTTTGAGGGTAGTCTCTAGGATGTAGTTGTTTTGTCCAAAGATAAAGAGCTTTTGATGTGTTGATATGCTACCCAAACCAGCTTTTACTTTTTAGTACTTGCAATCGATATATTCATGTTGCTGATTGATATATAACAAATCCAATATCTACTTGTGTATGGCATTGAAAATGGCATGGGCAGAGAAGTTCAAGACTTTATAAACTACTTTATAAACTACTATAACATGCACAGATAGCAAGAAGAAAATTGTTTTTAATATAAAATCAATTGACAGTGGGTGGAGTCAGACTTTGTTATACCATGCACAGATAGCAAAATGAAAATTGGTTCTACAAAATCAATTGGATAGAGTCTTGAAGAGGCTCAAGAGTCAAAATTATATAAACCAAGGCTTTATACACTCGTCCTGTGTGGCGTATGTCTCCCAACACTGTTTACTTCTTTCTTCTATTTTTCATTTTCAAAAAGAATATATAACAATCAAATGTAAAATAAGAAATGATTTAAAACATATTAGTTTTTTATTTTTTGTGATTTAAAGCAATGTTTGCAAAGTAGCGCAATTTCTTGATTAATTGGCTGGTTGGTAAAATGAACTCTAGTTAGTAAGCTATTGGGGGGTTAGGTCAAGTGATGAGGCTGAGTAATACAAAGATTATATTTTGATTTTATCCATTATAAAAGAAAAATGGAGCTCTTGTTGGTAAAGATAAAAACTTTTGTTTTTTTGTTTTTCTCTTATTTGTAAGTTGTAAATATCTTACTTGTGACAACGCATCTCTTAGCTAAACAAGTACTTGTGTTTCTATGTATGAGTGGAGATGATTTGTTTTAATTATTTATATATTTTTGTTAATGAATAAAGTTAGAAAATTACACATTTGGTCTACTTATTTTATAACTAGTTTAATTTTGGTCCACAATTTTTTCTAAGCTCTGTTTTGATTTATTAATTGTTCCACTTGTTTAATAAAGATCATTTTTATCTATTTGAAGTAGATGAATGTTGATATGGAGGGGTATAAACTGCCCTTTCACCCAATTAGGATTTGTCAAAATGTCACAACTGACCTCAACTGACACATTTGAAAAAAAAAAATTGTAAATAAGCCAATTTTAAATTTAAAGGTCAGAGAAAAAAGTAGAGAAGTGGTCAACATAAAAATTATCAAAATTGAGTGGCAAAAGTATAATTTAAGGCAAAAGAGGAATAGAAAAAGAAAAGCGTGTTAAAGAGTTCGTGCGCTTTGTGCTTTTTCGCGCTCCTCGACACGACAATACGACATGTACCGATGATCCCTGTCTCTCTCTATGTGTGTGCGCGCTGAGTAGGAGCAGAGCAGCTGACGACGATGGAGCACCACCACCCTCTATTGCAGCGCTACCGCCGCGACCGTCGTAAGCTCTTGGAGTTCCTCTTGTCATCGGGCTTGGTCACGGAGCTCCGAACCCCGTCCGGGTCCGGACCCGCTGCCACCTCTTCTCTTTCCCACATCGATTTCGATACTCTCAGTGTCGATTATGTCCTCGATTGCGTCAAATCCGGCAAGTCGTTTTTTCATTTCACTTTGCTACAAAATTGAGCTGAATGATAAATATACTTTCGTCTAATTTATTTTTTTAAATTGTTTTGTGCAATTAGGTGGAGTGTTGGATATACCTGAAGCTACTAAGAAGTACTTCCATGAATCTTCTTACCCTCTAATGGTAAGACTTTAACTATTTCTTGTATGTGTTTCTGCTCCAATACTTACATAGAGGTCTAATTTTTGTTATGGTTTGAAGTTTCATTTGGTGGTTGTTTTGCTTTGGCTTAACAACTGGGAAAAGAGTGAGAAATGCTTTGAAAATGAAATTTAAGAGAGACTAAACATTTTCAAAGCTGGTTGGACAGCATAGGTGTGTGACTGAAAGTAAAGTAAAGCAAACTGACCCAAAACTCATAGAAGCTTGAAATGAATTAGCTTAAGATTTTTCTTTCTTTCTTTTCAAGTTAGGTTTCTTTTTATTTCTCTTTGTTAGGATTCATTTTCGTTATGCTTTACTTTTCTGGCAGATTCATTCCCAGTTAGGGGATTCCTTTTTTCTACTTTCTGATCCAGAATCATCTGGATCACCTCCTCGGCGGGCTCCTTCTCCCCTAAATGTGAGACAGACCACTAACAATGCATCAAGTTCACCTAGCCAGCTGGATTCTTGGAATGTTGAGAACACTGCAAAGGCTGGTGATGACTATGGTTTGAAATATAGAGCCTCGACGAGCACACCTCCAATGCCTGTTGAAGATTCTAAAATTCTTTCATTGGGATTGCCTATTCTGAACACAGGTATCAGTTGCTTCGTGTATATTTTTCATGATAAAATAATGGGTCTGCAATTTGGTATGGTCATGTTCCGTAAAATAAGTTATGAAATGAGAGGTTCCTCAAATGATAGTCACTCCCGTCTTTTTCAGTTATGAAATGATTTGTTCCATAATATTATATGATCATTCTGTAAAAATTTATATATTTGTATCCTGAAGCTCTGGCCTTTCATATTTTGAGTAACCTGTAATGTAGCTTTAGAACTTTTGAAGGATTGTCCGATGATGACTTGTGGGAGTCAGCCTATGAAATTTTGCTTGCATCTATGGCAACTTCTGGGTAATCTCTCACTTCTCTCTTTCTGCATATGTGTGTGTATGTGGCGCAAACCCTGTTTCTTTCATACAAAACATTTACTGCCTTTCAATTACGGAATTTCGACACCTTGATTTGATGCGGAGTTAGTCTTTTACTCTCTATTTCTCTCTTGCCGTCTTACTCTTTGTCTTTATGTAACCAGGATTGAAATATGCTCAGTTGAGGATAGAAAGAAACAAAGGAGTTCCAAATTTCTGTCTAGATTGAAGAGTAGAAAGGATAAAACAAATGTGCATTCTCAGCCTCTTGAAAGACATTTACAGCTAATAAACACCATCCGTGTGCAGATGCAGGTAATCTATTATTTTCTTCTCTTCACTTCCGAGCTGTAATTTTTGGGCTTGATAGGGAGTATAAGACTTCTAAGGAAAGATGCGGAAAGCTTTCCAAATTTAATGTGATTATGCATGTATCCTGGAATCTAATGTCTGGAAAGTTGTTTATATGTATCACATTTAAAACTGAATGCACTCATTAATATGCATTTATACAATGATCTGTTAACTAGTCTCTTCAGTTAAAGTCATTGGCTAATCTCTGACTTCAGATTTGAATATGTGTATTTTGACATGGTAAATAATAAGTATCCATAGGAATATGGCTCCTTTATATCATCTGCCAGAAAAGATACAGGATGCATATCTTAATACAGTTGGATGATATATGTTGAATATAATTTTCAAGAAGTTCTGAGAGAGAATGGATAGATGTGGTGGGCAATAGGGGTTGGAATTTTTCAGTTTTTGAGTTCTTAGATTTTAATAATTTTATCCATGAGATTGGAGTGATATCTGCCATTTCGTAAGGACATGGACAGTGTACTTGCCTTTCTCTTCCTTGCTTTACTTTCTGGTTTTCCTTTCTGGTCATCATTTGTCTGTGGTGGTGTTTTTCTTTTCCATAAATTTCTTGAGCACTTTTGAGTCCCACGCCCATCAGGAGCTGTTTCAATTTTTATATTTATAAAAATACAGGTGATAAATTATTACGAAATTCAAGCTTATACCACTTTCAGTTGATGTTATAAAGTGCTTCTAAAAGGAAGGGTAAAAAAAAGCTTAAGCATACGTATATTTTTTTATTTCTATTGGTGGCTTTTATAATAAATAGCTTCCATGACATAATTGGCCCTGGCTGGAGTTGCAAACACCAATAAGTTGAAGAGAAGGATATATATAAATTTTTTTTTCACCTTTCCTTTCTCGCTTAAGTGTTCAACTATTCCATGTCAGAAGCAAATAATTTCTTCTTTGCTAGATTTCAGAAATGATGGATGAGTGCACTCGGAAAAAGTTGATGCAGTTAGCTTCAGGGAGAACACAGGTGCAAATTGATGTTCCTCAAATTTTGTTGGGGCTTTTAAATGGCACTTTTAAGTCCGAGTTTTCAAATGAAAAGTCTTATATGCAATGGAAAAATAGACAGGTAATGATCAACTTCAGAATATCTTAGAATCAAATCCTTTCCATTTCAGAACAGGTTAGAACAAATATCAAATATGTGAATTTGGTATACTGTTACACCTAAAAAAGTCATAGCGAACTTAGCTGTAATTGAGGGTTATAGTAAAATCTAGGCAATACACTGTGTCCCATCAAAAGCTTTTCAACTGGTTAATTGTTTAATCCAAAATACACGGTAAGTTTGAGAGGTTGAGGAATTTGATAATTGACATATAGTTCTTTAGGCGTGTTCTAATGGATTTAGTGATCTAGTTACCAATATAGAATGATCATTTTATGCTCTGACTTAACAGAATGTTTTGCAACTCATTTTGTAGGCAAGTATCTTAGAAGAACTTCTTTGTTTTTCTTCTAATCTTGTAGCCCATGATCATCTAACTATAAAGCGATCTCTTGCTATGGTCAGAAATGCAAAGGTGTGTGGTTGTGAGTTTACAATATTATATACCGATGGACTACTTATTGATATTCTTGCTGTGTATTTGTCTTAATTGTCCCCACAATTTGATGATGGCCCTGATCGGTTTTCTGGATGTTGCAGGAATGGGACTTTATGTCTCCTTCTGAACGGGCAGAAATTCTCTCTGTTATCAAACAGGTGGCTGTACAGTTGTCATCTCTTCCAGGACACTTTGGTATCCAAAGTGAGACCTGTTATTGGACTTCTGGATATCACTTGAATATTAGACTTTATGAGAAATTACTTCTTGGTGTGTTTGATGTTCTTGATGAAGGCCAGCTGATAGCGGTAGATATATAGCCTTGTCTTAATTTTAGTTAAGCAATTTCTGTTAACGTACTTGTCGTTTTACTTTTGTTTGAAGCTCAACTTTTCTGCTTTTGTTCTATTAGGAAGCTGAAGAGTTCCTGATGCTTATGAAATTGACATGGTCTACTTTAGGCATCACTCAAAAACTGCATGATGCATTATATGGGTGGGTCCTTTTCCGACAGGTATACTTAATAGTTTTAATAATTTAACATTTATGGAGTATGTTTTAGTAATCATGATTAATATAAAATCATTTACCTTTTTTAAACTTGTGGACTTCATCATGAAATATGTTAATTTTATAGCTGTATTTTGTGCACTGGGTGAATATATAGTATAAAAAGAAGTCTCTCTTTAATATTGTGGCCGAGCAAATGTCTGCCTCAGCAGTCCTTAATTCCATATATTAAATGCTGATGGCATCAAACCTTTCCTAAATCTTGGAGTAGAGACTTGAAAGAATATTGCACCTTCATTCTATAGGTTAACTATACCATTGTCCTTCACTTTCCCTGTCAATGCTTATTGCTTAATACCATCTTTAACCAGTTTATCTAAGGCAAATTTCTGTGCTAAAGTTTGTTGGAACAGATGAGGCTGTGCTGTTAGAATATGCAATGCTCGAGCTGCAGAAACTCATGTCAGCTGAAGATGATGATGAGAAGGTGAGGCTATACATGAATAGCCTGTTATGTTCAAGGCAGTGCAATGGCATTGAGATAAAGTTAAGTTTGGTTGAGGCTGTCTTCTACTTGATAAGCATCTGGTGTGAGAGTAAACTGCAAGACTATCATCTGCATTTCAGTCAGGTTATTTGATATTCTTTAATGCCTCTGTTATATTATGTCCCATTTATGTAGTATGTGATTGCAAAAACTTTTTGGATCATGCAGCAGTTTTACCTGATGGTCTTTACTTTCTAATTTTCTTTTATTTTTTAGTTTTTATGTGCCATTTATATCCTTGTATCATTGTTACTCAATATAAAATGAAATGACAATTGTCTAAACTTTGTAACTTCTTGTTAAACAATGTTGACTTATTTTACTTTTTTCTTGTATCTATGGATGTTTTATACAAGTCTTGTAAAATTTAGATATTAAAAAACACTTGTAGGATGTATTTGTATTCCCAAATATTATCTTTCTAATTTTGAGATTCTTTTTTCAGCAACCGCACCACTTAAAAAGGGTGATGAGCTTAGTGTCAGTAGTTGGCATTCTTACTTTTGGTGATGGTGGTGATATAAAGGTTAGACTTGCTGCACTCTTAGCTAGAAATGGATATAAGTGGTTTCTTCCATGGTCTACTTGGTTCCAGTTGGTGTTTGATTTAATATTTGAATACACAAATAGATTCTCTCAGCAGTTGGTAGGGTTCTGTTACTTCCATATATATTTTAATTTTTTTGTTTGTTTTATTTGATGGTTGAAGAAACTTGGATGGTTGGAATTCAATTGAAGTAACTGTAAGGATAAATAATCTCAGGAAAAATTTCATACATGCAGTTGAGCAGGTTGAATATTCTCAATGAGGATGCTGCTCCGATACTTGAATCTTATGTGAAAAGGTCTATTGAAGCTGCATACAGGCGGGTAGGACATGCTTATGATTTCAAGTTTGTATACGATTTAGATGTCCTTTCAGTTTTAGATGGAACTTATATTTTTTTACTGTTAGGTAGCAAGTAAGATAGACCATTTATCCAAAGCGGAAAAGAAGCATCCATTGGATGTGCTTGCAAATGAACTGAGGTCCATCGCTGAGAGAGAGTTAAATGTCTTCTATCCGGAGCTAGGTAAATGGTGTCCTAAATCCAGGATGACTGCGGCTTTGCTATTGCACCAGATTTATTGGGAAAGACTGGTTTGTGTTCGGAAAATTTTAATAAAAATCTCGTTGCAGCTGGTATGTTGTGAACTGGTGATTGACTTCTTGTATTAATATGTAGAAACCATTTCTCGATGGAGTGTCATCTCTTTCTGAAGATGTTAAATCCGTGCTTCCAGCTGCTGATCTATTGGATCATGCCCTAACTCAGCTATATAATACTGGCAACGCAGCAAATAGCGAAGATTTGCACCATTATCCGGTTAGTTTATCTGTTTGTGATTTGCTTTCTGCTTGCATTGAATTTTATTATACTCTACACACAATAATGGTGAGACAATCATTCTGTTCTGGAGATTCTGGGAGCTTGATATTGAATTTCTGCTGTGCATTTTGTTTGGTGCTGGGTCCAATATGACAAACAACTGAAGAACTGACAATTTCAGTTTTGAAAAGATTTGCACTGTGCATTCATTTTAGAGCTTGTAAATTTTTCACTGTTATGTAGTGTAGCTAGAATATGATATTGTTTTCTTCAGCTTCATTTTAGATGACAAGTCAAAGGATGAACTGTTTGCCATTTCTGTTTTGGGCAGATTGGTGAGGTTGCTAAACCTATCATTCTTGATTGGGTGATTGCTCAGCATGCACGTATCTTGGAATGGACTGGACGCGCGTTTGATCTTGAGGTTGTCTCTACGTGGACTTGGATGGTGTTATTTAAATATGCAATTATAACCTTTTCATACCTGTCTGACTGACTAAACAAATGCACTAAATTAACAAGGAAAAGATAACTATGGTGTGATTGGTGGATTTAGGATTCATTTGTCTCCTGTTGCCTAGTAGCTTATCAAAAAGAACTAATAGTGTGATTCTAGGCAACCAATGGGTAGAAAGAAAGTATATACATGTGCTGCTTGGTTGATGTGTACAAACTACAAAGGCATTTGTCTAACAATAATGTTATCGCTTGTTGATAGTATTTATTGTTTTTCTTCTTTTCCAGCCCTAGGTAAGTCTGATATCTGATGAATGAGTTGACCCTCTGCTTAAACATTTGAGAAACCAGTAAATAAATTTTAGAGTTTTGACATGCTTTAATAAGAGGAGTCCTCTCTTTAACATATGCTGAGAACTATATCATTAATTTTTGGCAATGTGCAGGAATGGGAGCCTTTGTCATCTCAGCAAAGACAGGCAGCATCAATAATTGAAGTATTTAGAATCATAGAGGAGGTATGTAATATAGCTAAAACATTATTTGTTGCATATTTTATTGAACTGAGATTCATTTTAACTATCTGCAGTGTATTTCATGATAAGTTATGATAGAGATTCACCTAACTATCATGACAGAATAGATGGAAGTTAATAGAACAGAGGTTGCTTAATTGAGCTTTTTGAATTTGTCTTTGTCTTTCTTTTCACTTAGAAATCCTCTCAAGTGTTTTTCTTGTTATAAAAAAAAAAATTTAATGGTATCCTACTTAAGAAGAATAGAGATAACAATGTGAGTATGCTTACGCCTCGGTATTAATTCTTATATAAATTTCTTTGAGGATTAGCCCAGATTACTGTTCTGATTGTTTCTCTAAATATATCTTGGACCAGCTTGGGTTTTTGTTTGATTTTGTTGATTTTAAATCTAACTTGCAGACTGTGGATCAATTCTTTGGTTTCAATTTACCTATGGACATCACGCATTTGCAAGCTCTGTTATCTGTTGTCTTCCACACCTTGGATGCCTATTTGCTGAAATTGCTCGACCAGTTTGGTAATATACAAGTTACTATACTAAATATACTTTTACTATACTAATATACTTAAGGGATTACACTATTTTCTTCCTTGAGTTTCACTTGATAAATTCAAGCTTGCAATGGAACTGAACATGACCTCATGTGGAATTTGATTTTGGTGTTTTTAACTTGTTTTCTTTTGGGGTTAGACCAATGTGTGAAGGCACCTATGGTTGTTGCTAGAGATAATCTCGATAGTTTTAACTTTTAACTTCTGTTAACTAATAATTTTAAAGCAAACTGATGATACTAGAAAAATATGTTAACAAAATTTCTGAATGATCTATCAAGTTTATATATGGACATGGCATATCTGTAAAACGAAAAAAAGGTTTTACATGTGGACACAGTTGTGCAGCCGTAGCTATCATGAGACAATTCTCTTGCCTGATCAGGCAAAATGAAAGAGGCTTACAGGATGCATTGAACCAACTCCATTCATATGTGCCGGATTTAATTGAAGCTTTTGAGAAATTGAAGAACTAAAACTTTTTGCTAAAGATACCGGGTGTCTTAATTTTTCTTTTTTATTGTGGTTTGGTGGTAGACTGTTGTTAATATATAGGTTTTTTCCTATTTTTCATTCCTTTGCTTAATCCAGCAATGGTAATAAGGACTTACTAGCTGACTTTCTCGGTATTGACTGGCTATTTCATATAGGCATCTATACATTTTCTGATGATATGTAACAAGGAGATGTAGTTTATTGTATAAACAATCATAATTCCTCTACTATGCAGTTGAGAAGAACCATTTGTATCCATCAGTTCCTCCATTGACTCGTTACAAGGAGACGACTATTCCGGTCATGAAGAAAAAGTTACTTGAGTGTATGCTTTTGGATGACAATGTGTATGACAAGTTGAATACTTTAACGGTACCCAAACTCTGTATCAGACTGAACACTTTAAAAGTAAGTGAATGGTTTGATTTATTAATAGTCATTTTATTTTTGTGATATTTATGAATGATTTTGCAGGAACAAGTAAATCTTTTTCTACGATGCTAGCGTTTCTTCTTGTCTCTGATGCTTGTAATTTCAAAAAAGACCATGTAACTATCTCATTGTTCAGAACAAATATTCAAGATTTTGATAGTTAGAGGAAAAGAAAGATCAGAAATGAGTACTGTAACCATTGTTCATAAGTTTACTTAGATGATAAAAGTTTTGGGCAAAAAAGAGAAATTTCCAGTCTATATGCAGAACGCATAAGTGCTTACGAACTTTAGAGAAGAGACAATATTTATTGGGATGTTTAAATCCTTTGAGCACAGTGGAGGACAATAATACCAATTTTATCAGTGCTCGATTATAAGACTGCAATCAAATAGAAGATACTAATGTGTATCAATAATTGTTTGCTTTCCATGTTTTGACTTATCTTGATAGATTTGTGTGTATTGCAGCTAAATTTCTTGAACCCAGTTTGACAATTCTTTGCATTGCATTCTTCCATCCTCTTCCTTTCGATTGTATTACATCTTTTCATTACTTGAAAGAATACAATGCGCCTGATTTATGTTTCTTCCTGCAGTATATACAGAAACAAATTGAGATTCTAGAAGATGGCATCAGAAAATCTTGGGCGCTTGTCAGACGATCTTTTAATAAAAAATGGGGTAACTTTGTTGCATTGTATTGTACTCCATGATGTCTTGTTTATCTATTGTTTGTTGAGTTTTAGGGTTCATGCTAGGTATAAAAGTTTCTACACAAGGATAAAAAACTACAAAAACTAAATAGAAGGGTGGGCTTGATCCCAGGTTCCCAATATATCCTTTACAGTTGCTTAACCTGTTCAGTTCTTATTTGTTTTTGCATTACAAAGGTTGTACTTACTATTATTGTTGCACCATTGGCCTTGCTCTTCCTCTGTATGATTACTGTGCATAATATCCATGGTGCTAACCTTGCCTAGCCTTTTATTAGGACAATGCTATGCAAGACGGACCAATTAATGAATTGATGCTGGTTGGTGTCGTCACAGAAACGAGCAGTTGCTAGGACTTGCCTTTGTGACGTTTCACCACAGCTTCATTCTTGTTTTTATTTTCCTAATTTTTTCCCCAGACAGAAATTCTAATTACTTTACAATGGATTATTTATTAAGTGGTGGACATCATAATTACATGGAATATCATTAACAAGAGATATTTCAAGTAAAACAAAAACTTTTTTCCTTAATAGAATATGACTTGAGAAAAATCCGAGTTAAAATGAAAATTTTCCCGTGTAATGTAACTCAACTGAATTGGTTGGCATTTAATGCTTATGATCCTGTTTTGTTTTGTTTTATTTTTATTTTTATTTTATCAGCCAAAGAAAAGCCTCAAGGAACTACATGTAATGAACAAGTCGATGAGCTCTTTGTCACCACCTTTCACATTATCAGGGATACTGCAGCAAATAATATCCACAAAATTTGTGACTTTACTGGTGAGCAGATTAAATTAATTTGCATTCACAATGCCCCTCAGTGAATTAGCGTTTTCCATTATTCATCCCTAACATCCTCATTCTTTTGATAGAAGACAATTAGCCTTAATCAAGTTTATTAAATTCAAATTCTAGGTGCAAGAGTCGTGTTCTGGGATCTGAGACATGCATTCATTTTTTTTTTATATTGTGGAAACGTTGAAGGCTCTCGTTTGGATACTGTTCTTACACATATTGATACTGTAAGATATTAAACTCTCTCTCTCTCTCTCTCTCTCTCTCTCTCTCTCTCTCTCTCTCTCTCTCTTTTTAATGGTACCCGTGCTACTGAAGTTTGTGGTTATGGTTTCTATCAAGTAGTGTCAAGTGGATTTATTCACCTTTGAGGCATTTTTGTAGGTCCTTGGCAATGTATGTGGCTTAATTGATGATTCTCTTAGAGATGCTGTGGTTTTAAGCATCTGTCGAGCATCACTGGTATGTCTCATTGTTAGAAACTAATCTCTTGTGGCACCTTTCTGGTGGTCTTAATCTTGCATCATATGTGGTTTAGGAAGGCTTTGTATGGGTGTTGCTTGATGGAGGGCCTTCTCGTGCATTTTCTGATTCAGATATTGTACTGATGGAGGATGACTTTACCACACTTAAGGTATGGTGCTCTCTCTCTCTCTCTACCCACTAGCAGTAAGACTAAACGACTATTAATCCTTAAAGACTCAGGTAATTACCTGTATAGAAATAAATGGTAAATTGTGTCACCATTAACTTAAAATAGAATGCTTTCTATCAAATTTATTTATAACTCTATGACCAAAAAGGATCAATTTTCAAAACTCTGGAAATTGCTAACATATTCATGTCACACATGTGCTGTGTGCATGAACTTGAGCTCATAAACAAGTACCTCTTTATAACATCCCTAACATGTGGAGAAAGTCTGGGAATGTAACTGGGTTCCTTTGTAATTGGTTAAGCTCATACATACTCATTACATGTTATCAATAAATATAACCACATGTTGCTTGCTAATGCAGCTATGCTGCTTGACTTCCTAGGATTTTTTTGTAGCTGATGGAGAAGGCCTACCCCGATCACTAGTGGAGCAGGAAGCAAAATTTGCTGAGCAGATACTGAACTTGTATTCACTTCAGGTTTGGCCTTCTGTAATGAGAATTGTATACCCTCAATTGAACAGCTGAAACTGGCAGTATGACACAACTTCTCTTTCTACAGACTGAAACTCTTATCCTAATGCTGATGGCTGCAAGTGAACACATACCATCAAGCTTAGATTCACATGGTCATAACCCTATGCGCATAAATAGTGCCCACACTTTGATACGGGTTTTATGCCACAAGAATGATAGAGAAGCCTCCAAATTCTTAAAAAGGCAGTATCAACTCCCCATGTCATCAGGTGATATTTCATATCTACATATTTAATTGCATGATATATACTTTTTTATTTTGCTTTGGGTTGTATTGTTAGTGGAGAAAGTGGGATTTGGCCAAAGAAAGAAAAAAGGTGGAAAAAGTGGAGATGGGGATTTCTTTATGTTATTCCTGTAACTCACTCAGAGCCAATCTTAGTGTGGCTGTCATGCCCTTTAATTATTTCTTCATCTGAAAGATAGCCTAAGCAAATTTTAAATAAGATTGTGCAGAGGAGGAAGGTCTCCCTTTTAAAATTTGAAAAAGTAAATCTTTCTCACAGAGCAGCATATATGTTGTTAAAGTTTTTGATACAATTGCTTCAGCAAAGATAACTCAAACTAGTTTATCTTCAGTCATACAAGAACTTAGTGGAAATATGGCCTGAAAGGTTTTGCTTGAATTGTTATTTTGAAATTTTCTTTGAAGAAATTATGTTTTCAAATGATATCACTCTGATGATTTTTCTCCATTTCGTCCTTATATAGTGGTTTAAGAATGAAAAAGGGTAAGTGGCAAATAAATAAATAATAATAATGAAAAAGGGTAGGTTCCTTGTTTCGTAAAATCTGGTAGGAAAGGGAGGTGAAATTTGTTTGCTACGTCTTGTAATTAAGTCCATTCCCTATATTTTGTCTCTGCAAAACAAACAGGAGGTTGTGCTGTCTGTTTCTTGTCTTTTCTGGTCTACTTACAAGGCTACAACTGAAGTTATTTTGCTAGAAATCTAACTAATTTTCCTTACCCCAATAATTGATCACCAATTTCTACAACTTTCAGTAATGTGAGCTTTTCTATTTGTTTTGTTTTGTTTTGTTTTTCTTTTCTTAAATTTTCCAGAGTATGAAGACACTCCATCACAAGATCCAACATCCAGATCACCGTTCACATCAACTCTTCTGAAGCGAGGCACCTCATTTCATTGGAACAAGAAGAGCCCGAGTAGTTTTAAGTCGTTTAAGAAGAAACTTCAAGAAGCAACATCAGAAATCAGGAACGTGGCGTGGTAGTGCATAGCAAGACTTTATGCCGTAAGGCAGCTTGTATTCTCATTTATATGCTTAAGAGGAGCACAGAGTCACAGAGTAGGCTCTCCCCAACAGGTAGAAGAACGAGTTACTGATTGCATGCAGTCGTCCAATTTTTGTACCCCTATATATCCGTACAGGTTTATTAGCAAACTACCAACTCAACTGTGAGTCTCTGATGCTGTTTGTTTGTGTCAATTTATTCATACACTAAAGGAACTAAAACAAAATAACCCACATTTCTTTTTGAGTGGGAAAAAGTTCTATCAAAAAGATTAGCAAGCATTTTCTATTGTAGTTCACTCAGAAAACTTGAATACCAAGTATGAGTATCCAATGAGTCATGCTTTAAAGAGGTTTTTAATCAACTGTCGATTCATTTTTCTAAATACATGTTTTCACATCATTTTACTTAACGTTTGCTGCTTTGTATTTTTTGTATATTTTGAGTAATTGTTTGCAAAGTTTGAGCTAGCACGTGTGCATTCATGCCGATGTACAAAATAGAGCATTGTGATGGAATTTTTTTGTATACAATAGACATATATAAGTGCTTTTTTCACAATAATTAATTACTTAACCAACACGCTTGACTTTGTTTGGTATTTAGGATTAGATTAAAAGGGATAAGGGTAAGATTTATGTGTATTTAGGATAGAAGATGAATAATGTTTTTTAACTTGAAAAAAAATAAAATGACTTAAGTCATAAGGAAAATGTTATCATTGTTAATCTCTGCTATTTTGAAAAGATTGTGTGAGATAAGTTTTTTTTATAATTTATCAATTTTATTCTTATATCATTTTTTTAAGTTAGAAAATTTGTTTTTCAAATTCACATAAATTTAACTTTTATTCTTTTTAATCCAATTTTAGTAATCAAACAAGAACAAAGAGCAATTGAGAGCGAAAAATCGTATACGATTAATCATCATATGTACGAAAGAATCATGGCTAATGTAAATTGAGGGTTTTGGATATGTCAATATGATCTGTTTCTGTACCAACTGGTTTCCATGTCTACATGATTTAATAATCATTATACTTTTATGCCTTAAAACGGGCTATAATTAACAAATAGAGTCCCAACAGTTGGTCCATTTCCTTAGTGCAAGCAACACGCATGATGATCTTCAATATATGTGTTTAAATATCACGAGACAGATTACCTATTGCTGTGTGGGCCCTCGTCACAATCAGATTAGATGGGGGAGTCACAATCAAACCACTAAAAAGGACAATGATAGAGTTAGCTGGCAATGATTGTAGGAAAAGGGTCCATCCACCAATCACAGAGCTTAAAGTTGTCATGAATTTACTCCAACGCAATGTGGAAAGCTGATTCATGCCAAAAACTAATTTGTGGAAAGATGATTCATGAGTGGTGAGCACACGGAATTTAATAGTTACTTATATTATATGATGAGTCACATTGAACTGATTGATGGAATTAATTTACTCTAATTATGATTCCATTTTAACTTTATTCTAACAGTGACGATATGATAAGTTAATAACAAAGAATTCATATTCAAATAGTAGAAAAACGAGTTTGTTAACCTTCAAATTTCAAATTTCAATAAGTGGTCGTATGCCTTACGATGACTCTATGGCTGGAATTTGATCTTATCTATCATTCTCAATGCAACGTTTGATAATTAGTGGTAGTTTAGTTTTCTAATTTCTCAATTACAACTACTTGGATGGAAGATACTAGGTGCACCCTACACCGATCATATTCAAATATTATTTTTCCACTACAATATGCATTGGATTAGATGTGTACCCCATCCACCACAACAAGAATTACATATCTATTTGTTTTTTTTTTTTTCAATGGGACATGACATACCCATATTTTTGTTTCCCAAACTCCGATGTATAAATATACTTGAATGATTGTTGGTATGATTTATTGTAGGCGACAGTTCAATTTTGGTTCCTGTGTTTGAGTTAGGTTCCATTTTGGCCCCCATAATTTTAATCTTAATAGTTTAGAAATCGTTGCCATTTAAGGACACGTTAATATTTTTGTTTATTAATTCGTTAAATTGATCATTAAATCACTAATGGTATGTAAATTACATGACCAAAATCAAAATAGTTTGTAAAATACATAACTAAAAACATTACAAATTTGATATGATAAATGAAAATGCTATGATGCCATTGAATTACAACGATTTATAAATTACATGACTAAAATCATAGCAATTGAAACTACAGGAACCAAAGTAAAACTTAACTCAAATTATAAAAACAAAAGTAAACTTTGGCCTTTATTGTAAAGTTAAAGCCGAGGAATCTTAAACTTATTCTCTCAACTTTTTTTTGGCCAGGATTCTCTCAACTTTAATTCCATGAAACAGAGAAATGTGGAGATTCGAATTTCAAATAACTCTAACAAACACCAACTTTTGAGGTTATTAAAAGTTTGCTATAAAAGTTTAGTATTGTACACACTTACTTACTGATCATATTTGATGATAATTTTATGTGACAGCTGATATAGTCATGCTATATCAATTAATAAAATGAAGTGACATAAATTTTAAGTTTTAATTATTTTCATATATCAGTTCATGCTATTAATTATACAGCATTCTTATATGCTATTAATTACATAGTATAACCACATCAGCTGTCATATAAAATACTCATCAAATATAATTAATTAAGTGTATACGAATACTATTATTCTTCATATTATACGGCCAAATCCCTCTTTACAACTCGCACCCAAGTGACCCAACTGTACCTGAAAAGCCTCAGAACACTCACCCAGTCCCAAAGGTGGTAGCGCTGTCACCGGCATACCAATAACTGTGTGACACGTGTCAAATGGCGGTGATGATAAGATGGCGTTTGACACTCCGTGACAGCCGAGTACCGGAGCCAAATTTTGTAACTTCACCGCAAGGTTGACAATTCCATGAGTCCTCGAACCGTCTCTCTCCCGTAGCCGGTAACTCAAGAACCGGGCCTGCCCTGCCGGCGGGAACCCAATATCGTGGGCCGAGATTCGACACCAGCCCAGTTGAGTCCTGCCCATTATAAGCCTCTTGCTGAAGAGCTGGAGGTAGAAGCAAGAGTACCTGTTGGTGAAGAAAGTGGTGTCTATAGGGACATGGAACTTGTCACCCCATTTGGGGTTTGCTCCTCCTTCGTCATCCACCCTTGTTCTGTACACGTGGCAGTTATCTTCCCCGTTGGAGGTGGGTGTGCATGAAGTGGTGAGGGTGATGAAGGGTCTGATCCTGTGTGAGAAGAGATTGAGCCTAGAGGTGGTCTTGAGGCCTTGGGCTGACATCACTGTGATCTCCATGCTCATTAATGGCTGCTGATGATGACCATTATTGTGCTTCAACATGGTGATAACTTTGAATTTTATAAATTGGACTTGGAGGGATATATACAATAATACATATATATGTGTGTGTGTGTGTGTGTGTGTGTGTGTTTGTGTAATATAATTAAGTTGAGGCAGCTTTGAAATAAAAGAAGAGATAGTTCTTGGGAGTTTCAGAGGTAAGTACTTACAGTGCAGGTTCCTTGTGGAATATATATAATGGGGAATGGATATGGAAATTTAGGGTAGAATATTATGGTGGATGCAGCTTTGTATGACTCGATCACAATCACACAACCATGGAATTTTCCCGCTTGCCAAGTCAACTAAATACTCACAAGTTTTTGTGTTTGTTTCCCTAAATGTATATCACTGAGTCACTGAGTGTCCCGGCCAGTCATTTTTACTGTTTTTAGAATCAATAATAAGTTAGGAGAACTTATACCCTATGGGTACCACATCTAAAGCAAACATATATATATATATGTGCAAGGTGTTCGATCACTTTAGTAGGAAAAAACTGAACTCGTCGTTTAGATTTTCTAAGTTGTAAACATGTACATATAAAGGTGTCGGCTTCATGTAAACTAAAGTCTTGGTACGTGTGTTCTGCACATATCTATTTAAATTTATATTATATGTTTTTTTATATTTTTATATTTTAATAAATTATTATCACTCTCTTCACTTTTTAAAGTAGTAGAGTGTTTTTTATTTTAATTTTTATATATTATAATTATATTCTTATTTATTAAATTGAATGAAAGATATTTATATAAATTTAAAATTTAGTAAAGCCTGCAACACTAAAGTGTTTCTTAACTTTATAATAGTAAAGATATGAACAATTTATTAACTTGATTTCCAATTATACGTGTTGTTAAGATTTACATACAATCTTGATGGGGCTTGTAATGTTATAGTCAAGTACATGTGCCCCATGTGGCCAAGCCAGGCTCGTGATTCAGATAATACATGAAATTATATGAATGAATAATCTTTGGTGTTGATTTGTTTTTCCACAAAGTTGTCATGCAGCATACGGCGGGATATAAAGTCGTTTTGTCATAAACAAGTTGTCTTTTATATATTCTACTTCTAGATTTTGTGACTGTCGTCTGCCGTCTGGGGTCTGCATGAATATTAATTTTTCCATGCAAATTTGCAACACAATTACATGGTATGAACTCGGAAGTAAAGCATATATACTGAAAAATAAGGTGGAATGGAATTGGAAGTCAACCAATTTGGGTGATCATATTACTTCCACTCAGTCACCATGCCCAATAAATTTTGTAGTAGTTAGAGGTCGGCACAAATTAATAAACAAACATAAAAAACACACATCACACTGTTCATAAACCAAACGCTCGAGGCTTCTATATAGTTGTTTTTATCTCGTGATTGACAATGATGAGTCACACATCTATATAACCGATAAGTGATCGACAGATTTCTAAATTCAATGACAATTTTTTATTTTATAAGCACATGTTTGTCTTTTAACTGAACTACTTTGACACGGAATCTACAATCCATACAAATTTTCTCCAACTCCACAAACTTTACTGCTTTACTTTATAAGGTGTACCAACAAAGTAGTAGACTGGTCCCGCCGCAGTAAATGTTGTCTGCATGTAGCAAGGGTTCATATTATGTGCTTGACTGAGTGTGTTGACTCTTTTAGTCCTTAGTACGGGTGGGCATCAAACCATCCGCCCAGTCGCTCCGACTGAGCCACCGCCCGCCACCATCCGAGCCGATTCGTGAGAGATAGAGAGAAAAAGAGAGAGAAGGTGAAAGATAGAAAGAGAGCAGAGAGCAGAGTCTAGAGACTGAGTATCAACAGATGAAGTCCTACCAAACTTGGACTTTACCAGCTGTTTAGCTCAAAATCTCAAAGGCCATGTGTCGGCCAGGCTGCGGATTGAGAAAATTATGTCCTTCTAATTTGTGTAGGGAGTGTCAATATTATGCCAAGAGGCCGAGTATACAAAGATAATGGATACGCATAGATTTGACTTACTGTGGACCAATGAAGAAACTGGGTCTCGGTCACAAAGGTTTTATGCCTTGGCTGCAAGGACTTAGGATAGTGTATGTGTGTTGGGTGTAATGATGGATGAGTGAATATGAAAGTACAAGTGATGGATGCAAAATTAAAATCCAAAAGATAGCAATTAGTAGTAAAAGTAAATTCTAAACATAAATTACCTTCGGTTATATCTTTAACAATTCGAGTATGAACTATAGAATGTATCTAAATTACCTTACTATTACGAAAGCAATTAAACCTAATTATAAGAGAATTAAAAGCAAGAAATTAAACCTTAAATTAAGAATATGCAATTGGAGAAAGCAAACTTGCATTGAAATTGATAAAAAACGCAGAACATATATGTTTAAAACCTAAGTCCTTGAAAGAAACTATGAGATTTTCTAAGAACAACCCTAGAAATTGAATATACAAGATAAATTAAGGTATGGTTATGCTAGTTGATAATAGTTGAGAGGCTTTTGTGGTGGGAGTCAAAGGTGCCTTCTTGGTGATAAAGGCCATCTATTTATAATAGTAAAACCCTAAAAAAGATGTTTTGGGACTCAAGATCGAGTCACGATCTTTTAAGAACTGTAACAGACAAGAATCTCAATAGTTATGATTCTTGATCTTCTCAATTGCATACTTGTATGAGATGCGTCTCTTCATTTTTGGGCATCGGCCAAGAAGCTTCTAGAACTGGGCTTGATGCAAATCTTGCCTGTTTTGGTGATTACCCTTCTTTAAAAACCCATGGGCCGAGCCTGCTGGACTTCTTATTCGCGAGCCCAGGCCTGTTTCTTTAAGTTGGCAAAGAAACCATGAAACTATATATATATATATATATATATTTTTTGTATTTGGGCCTTTTGTTTCTTTGTTTTATTCATGTTTGTAATAGTTATGATTCTTGATCTTCTCAATTGCATACCTGTATGAGATGCGTCTCTTCATTTTTGGGCATCGGCCAAGAATTTTCTAGAACTGGGCTTGATGCAAACCTGGCCTGTTTTGGTGATTACCCTTCTTTAAACACCCATGGGCCGAGCCTGCTGGACTTCTTATTCGCGAGCCCAGGCCCGTTTCTTTAAGTTCGCAAAGAAACCATGAAACTATATATATATATATATTTTTTGTATTTGGGCCTTTTGTTTCTTTGTTTTATTCATGTTTGGTTGGCCTGTCTTTGGACCTTGGGCTTCCTCTTACTATATCATTTAAGTTGGGAATTACAAAAATCTTTAATTAATACAATCCTTTACCATTTGATTATTTAAGAGACCAATCAAGCATATAATTTTCAGATCTGAAAAATTGATGTGAGCTATATCATTGTATATTTGATCCCTTGATTCCCATGGATCTATTATGGTGAATTTATTATCTTCTTGCCAAAAAATTCTAGTCCTTAATTCCCATAAAGAACCATGACTATATATGTAATCAGTTGTCTAAGAAGGATTTCTCATAATGAAATGAGAGTAGTAAATTTCTGAATATCTGGCAACTCAATTTGGGTAGCATTTAAAGGATTGAACAGAGTAGCAAATATAGTCATACAATCCTAGAGAAGCATGATACAGCTTTCTGATCCATGTAGTTCTGGAGATTAATATATCTTGGTTAATGTGGATGTTAAAAATGTCTGGGCCTAAACCCGAAAAGCAATAAGGCCCAGTCCGAAATAACGGTATGAAAGCCCCAAATAACGGAAGTAAAGCCCGAAAGGCAAAGTATAAACTTAAGCCCGGAACAAAGGATAACCCCCTAGATATTTAATTAAAATAATAGCCCATTTACCACCATAATACCACCCACGAAAAAAAAAACCCCCGTGACTAGGCTCATTAAGAAGGATTAATGAGAGAAATAAAGGGGTGAACAACGGAAAGGCCCACTTTGCTATAAAAAGGTAATATACCTCCACGCAATAGAGGACGGAGACAAGGGAAAAAATGAAGAAACACACTGAATCTAGACTCATTTTGGCATCGGAGTGTTTTTTGCAGGTACACCCCCCCTCCGCATTTGTGGACGACGACTGAAGATGGAATTTGGCTTCTCAAGATGATTGTGAACAATTTTTGTTGACCAATTATCATTACTGGAGATTTTTGGCATCAACAATGGCGCCGTCTGTGGGAAACCTGAACAAAAAAGCCATCAGAGAAGCATTGGATGTCGTCTACACTGGGGGCAGCAACTAATACCCTAATCAGAGAAAATTCTAACTTTCTATTTTTGATAAATTGAATTTTGTGATTACATCTCTAATCCAACACAAAACGTTGGACTTATATTCTGGAGACTGCTCTTGAAAAACAGTTCAAGCTTCAGGAAGCAAGAGAGAAAGGCAATCTAGGTGGAACTGAAATAGATGAAATCTACGAAGTAATTGCTAACTGCTCTTTCTCCTCGTACTCCAATCGATAAGGCCAATGATTTAGAGGATACAATTCCTGGCCAATGACACACGGCCACTGCCAGAGCTCGCGACGCCGCCGCACAGCCTGCGCTTGTCATGCTGCCAAATCTCGTCGACGGTAAGGCTTGCTGCAAACTCGACCTTCTAGCCTCGGCGAGCTCGACCCAGTTCTTCTGTTAGCTCCGAATTGGACCAGACGCAGCGATCAGATTTCGAGGGAGCTCCAGCCTTCGAGCCCTCGCCACAAGCTCAAACCGCGACGGTGGCGACCTGAACGCGTTCTCCAGCATACCAGAACAGAACAGAACAGAAGCTCAACGAAGCTCCGACCCGCAGCGAGCTTTGATGTTCATGCTCGACCCGCGAACTGCGACCCGTGACTTGCCCCTGAACCAGCAACCCAGCGACCTGCAAGTTGCTTGGCACGACGCAGCTTCGACCACCAACCTGATTGCCTTCGAGTTCGAGGCGATAAGCTCCAACCTGCGACTCAACAAGGCTGCGACCGTAAAGCATCTCTGACTCGCGAGCTTCAATCGTCGATCTCTAGCTCGACCAAGACTCCGACCTTGACGAAATTCCGACCACGAGCTGCAATCTCCGACCTTCGACCTGTAAGCTCGACGCAATTCTTCTGTAAGCTTCGGACTGAACCACAACGCACCGCTCTGAGCACGAGGGAGCTCCGGTCTTCGAGCTCAACCTGTAGCAAGCTTAATCTGAGCTCCAACCTGCAACTCAACAAGACTGCGATCGCAACGCACCTCTGACTCGCGAGCTCCGATCGTCGATCTCTAGCACGACCAAACTCTGACTTCGACGAAGTTCCGAACTGCGACCTATTCGACCTGCAGTGGGCATGGACTTAATATAGCTGAACTCGAAGTGGCTGACTTCGAACTCGACCCGTAGCGGCCAATGACCTGAATGCACCAGCATCCACCTGAAAGCGCGCTCCAGTGTCGACGAGCTAGAACCAGGCAGAACCCGCATCGAAAAAAGAAAAAAAAAAAAGAAACCAGGGAACTCCGAGCTTCGACCACTGGCTACGAGCAGCGAGCCTCGAGCTCCGATCAACAGTCAGATGAAGCAGTGGCCCGTGCGACCTTTAATCGAGACGAGGTCCAACCTGCGACGTGAACACACGACCTGCAACGAGCATGGACTCGATATGGCTGAACTTGAAGTGGCTGAATTCAAATTCAACCAACAACAAGCAACCACCTTAAACGCACGCTCTTGCCTCGACGAGCTCGACCCAGTTTCCCGAGCATTAACCCAACAAGCTGCAACCTCTGAACCACGAGTTTCGAACGTCAAAGCTTCGATGTCATAACAGCACGACGTGCTCGACCAACCTCCAACATGCAAGCTTGTGAACTGTAGCAACCTTCGACGTGGCTAACTTTGAACCCGACAATGTGATGAGCTTGGGCTTCGACGAAGCTGCAAGCTCGACCACTGCGAGGAAACGGACCTAGTTCGACAAGAACTCGGGGAAGCTACAACATGCTCCTTCCTGTCCTGACATGCTCCGACCTACGGGCACGGCTCTAAGAAAGCTCCAACCTGCAAGGAGATCGACCCAGCTTTACGACCTGCCCCTAAGCGCAAGCTTGACCCGCGACGAGTTCGACCCGAACGAAGGACCAAACTCGATCAACCTCCGAACGCATTGACATTTGAGAAGCTTGATCAATGGTAGACCTGAACCGATGCTCTTCATAGGTTTCTAGAAGAAGCCTTTGTTCATGCTAGAAGATCAGCCAACTTCTCGGATTAAACTGTACCAATTCAGAGAGAACTAGATAATGAACTATATACCTTTGGAAGGACACGGATGTTAGCTTTCCAAGCAATTTTACAGTTCGTAATTCGGAAGTATAGGGAGAAAGTTATTGCCATTTGAATACGAACAGCTCAGGGAGATGCAAGAATTTGGAGGGTCGAGAAAGAACACCCGCTTACCCCTGAAGCCATACCCAAAAGGTTCCGAACAGACTTCATGCAACAAACCCCGATCTTGAATAACTCCAAGCTGAGCTCCAACAGATAAGAATTTCTATCTAATTACGTCTTCTTCATTTATTTGGCTGTGCAAATTTGTTAAATAAGCCCTATGAATACTAGACGGAATCCTTAAATTCCTTTGACTCTCATATTCTCAGTTTGTAAAAATAGACTTGATGCAGAGACATATTAGACCGATCATCCCTGTAAGTTGGGAAAAGGAATAACCCAATTAGACTTACCAAGAGTTTGGAGAAGGGGGCATCAATGCACCACACAAAGGAAGAAGAAAAAAGGGCCATCATAAGAGCTAGATGTTCTTAAGGCACAATGGCAAGAAAAAACAGGTGCGATCCCAATGTGTGTGACATCTAGCTCACATGGTGGGATCAATCGCTATTTCCACCAAGAAAAGCTAAGGATTCTTTACCTCACTCTCTAAAAAATAATTGAATGATATTGATCATTTTCGTAGATGAAATTCTATGATTATATCGCATGTTATAGAACGTATAGATTAAATAGCATAAGGAAGTAAAGTATATATATACTCTTTCAAACATGTTTGGACCTACTTTCCAGGGAAAGTGGGATGGAAAATGTTTATTTGAAAGTCAATAAAGGCATNAAGTCAATAAAGGCACGGAGCCCCAAACTTTCGAACAAAACCCGAGAGCTTCAAAAGTTCGAACAAAAGCTAAGAGCTTCGAACTAAAGGCACCTCGCCTCAAACTTCGATCAAAGGTGTGCAGCCCCAAAAGATTGGGGGCAAGCTCTGAAAGGTACACATTTAGTACCCTTTTTTCATGAGTTATTTTTGCTCTATATAATTTTCTTTCTTCATACTCAAAAATGTGTATAAAGAAAGAAAAGGGGGCATTGTGGATGTTAAAAATGTCTGGGCCTAAACCCGAAAAACAATAAAGCCCAGTCCGAAATAACGGTAAACTTAAGCCCAGACCAAAGGATAACTCCCCTCTTTAATTAGAATAATAGCCCATTTACCACCATAATACCACCCACGAAGAAAACCCCCACAACCAGGCTCATCAAGAAAGTTTAATGAGAGAAATAAATGGGTAAACGTAAAAAACAACAGAAGAGCCCATTTTGCTATAAAAAAGGGAATATACCTCCACGCAAGGGGGGGGAGACAATGGAAAAAAGGAAGAAACACACTGAATCTGGACTCATTTTGGCATCGGAGTGTTTTTTGCAGGTACACCGCACTCCGCATTTGTGGACGACGACTGAAGATGGAATTTGGCTTCTCAAGATGATCGTGAACAATTTTTGTTGACCAATTATCATTACTGGAGATTTTTGGCATCAACATCGACCAAAAACAATACGCGTTTTTTTTTCAATTTTTAGTTACATATCAGATAATATTGAGATCTCAATCTGTTGTTATCCTGACTAATTTTCTTACCTCTTTCATTATTTGAGCTTTAATCATATAGTTATTTTTCGGACTTGGTTCTGTAAAGTTTGATCACCAATTAGATTTTAGTTTCAAATTAATTTTTGCTGATGGTTTAGTGATTGTGGAAGCAAATTCCCACCAGGCTGATAGTAAGACTTTAAAGTCAATGAGATCACACTAGTGTGTTGTCAGCCAAAATTCTTTGATGGAGATCTTAGTTTGTTTTTTAAACTATGATTGTTGATCTATTTATATTGGTTCTAATAGCTTGTTCATGGCTTGGTTGCAAGGAATTAAATTTTAGTAGGGACGCAAATTTCGTTGTTTTCAAAACACAAAAATTTCAATGAAATGTTAATATCAATAAAAATTTAATAAAAAGGATAAAAATTATGAGAATAATAAAGAAATTTTGAATGAAACTTTAAAAAATGTTTATTTAATCAATTATCTACTAATTACATAGTTGGTTTAATATGAAACCGAATGAATATAATTCACTATTACTTATAAATTGTTCATTAATTTTTTGAATTTGATTGAATACACATCAAATAATCCAACAACTATAGATTATTATTTTTTGAGTTAAATAGTGTTATTTTTTTAAACTATTAACTGATATGGTATGTTTTTAATTGTCGGATTATCTGAGTAGACTGAATTTTATAAAAAGCACCAAACAACACCTTCTTTAAAGACAGGAAAGTCAAATTCGATCTCTAATCCCTTAATGTGGGCATGATTGTGGATTATGCCCATGCCCACATGGAGATTTAAGGTTTGCTAGCCTGTCTCGTAAAGGGCTAGTAGAAGAGCCTTCTTTTGTTGGAATGTCAACAACCAACCATTCACTTGAGATGCCATAAATATGCGTCGCTCTACATTTAGATCATATTTACCAGTATAGAATGTGTGTGTAAAAAATATGAGTCACTTCGATTCCAATTCAAAATTATGTTTACTTATATTTGGAAATTAAAAAATAAGTAGGGTCCACTCCAAAATCAATAATCACATCATATTCTTTCATCAATCACACTCTTTAAGAGAGATTTTAATATTTTTATTTCACATAGAGTCATTCCTTCGTACTAAAATTACACTCAAACTTTTTTAGTAACCCCAATACCCAATGAGAAAATAAATTTTTTTAATTACTGCCTTTACGAAAATGACTGCTCCACACTCCAATTTCTTCTTTTTTTTATTCCTTTTGTACTCTCATTCTATATTAGTAAACATAAGCTTATGTTTGGGTTTATCCACTTGCCCAACTAAGCGTGCAGGTTACCTCTGTCTTCCCACCCACATTCTAGACACGTTTCTCAATGATCATCTATATAATATATGCATAGGTATAGTTGTCAGATGTTAATTTGCTCGAGTTTGGATCAACAATACTATTTATAGCATTTCTCTTTATAATGTAAGAGAGGTCCTAATTACGAATTTCTCATATTCCACGATATCTTTTTTTTGGGTCTGAATGCAATCCAGTTGTAAGATGCTAGATTTTAGGTCTTGTACTGTTTTTGGGCTTCTGATCAGACCTCTGTTTTGTAAGGTCCATCTCAAAACATACTCATCCATTTTGGGCTTGATCTTCAAATTATGTATTTTTTTGGGCCGAACCTAATCAACCCAAATCAGTCTTATACACAGAAACAACGGACGTGAAGCGGGGGTTTTTTTTTTTGGCCACAGCGGGATGTCAAAGCACAAGCGGCAAGCGTAACAGTAGGAAGTAGTAGTGACCGAGCAGCACAAGCACACAAACAGCTTTGAAGCTGCAATGGTAGAGAAGAACGAAGTGGAAGCGATTCCGGCCACAGATGCCCGAGGCCGTCACATAAAGAAGAGGGTTCTTAAAAACAAGTCTCTCGCCGTCACTTTCAACGAGAAAGAACTCAGGTAGTAACCTCCATCACAAACTTTCAGGAATGAAAACTATGCCATGAACTTGTATTATTTTTGCATTTGGTGAATTGGGTCTTTTCCAACTTTGGATTTGGAGCTTTGGCTATTGTTTTTATTGTTGTTGGTGTTGGTGTTGGTGTTGGTGCTGTTGTTTTTTTTTGTGCGTGTGTTTAACTTGGGGCTTTTGGTTTGTGAAGCGACTTTGTGTCTGGGTTTCACAAGAGGAAGAAGAAAAGGAGAAAGGAAGCCGAGAAGAAGCAAGGGGAGGCGCTACGGCGTAAGCGTCTGGAGCTGCGCAAAAAGGTTTGAAATTTATGGTTATTTTTTTACCATTGGATGACCTAAATATATATGTTATTTTTTAGTGTAATGATGTAACTGTGCTCTATTGCGTTTTTTACTATAGTCGATTGATTTAATTGCAATCAAATTGATGCTTAAGCTATTTTATTTGCAAGTATTTGATTATGAGTTTCAAATTTTTCTTAACATTGTCGGAGGTGCCAGTATGCAGGTTGTCTGTCTGTAAATAAAATGTGTTTCTTTTTTGCCTAGGATGATGTTAGTGGGCTCTATAACATCAAAACCTTATTATAGTGCAGAGGATTGAACTTTAAGTAGGATGGTAGTAACTGTGGAGAGGCCCAGAGTGATCCTTCTTCTAGGGATTGTATAACTGTATAAGAGCCTATTATTGTTAGAAAAAGCAGTAGCATCGTTTTTCTATGCCAAAAATTGAAACTTTTGGTAACCAACATCGACAAACTTATTCTCATTCCACAAATATTTTCCACAAAGAAGTCAGAAGGAAACTCGCCAATATGTATTTTTTTTTTTTTTCTCCTGTGCTCACTGGCTCTCATGTGAGCCAGATGTCAGCTCTGATAGTTTTATCCTAATTTATATGCATTAGCATCGTTTATCTAAGCCAAAAATTGAAAATTTTGGTAACCAACATCAACACACTTATTGTCTTTCCACAAATATTTTCCACCATAAAAGTCAGAAGAGAATGCACCAGTATGTTTTCTTTTGTTCCTGTCCTCACTGGCTCTCATGTGAACTAGATGTCGGCTCTGATAGTTCCACTCTAATTTATTTTCATGGATAAAGAGGGCTGAGCTCGTATGTGTCTATGTAAACATTTAATATCTGCTCAGCTGCCGCTTTGAATGACAAAATGAGTTTCAATGCATATGATCATCAGGTTTGTATACGATGCACATAACATGATGGGGGAAAATGCTTCTGATCTTATTCTTTTCAGGCAGTCAAGCCATATTGAAACTGTTTACCTTATTAAGGGCAACATTGTATGCCGGGGCTTTGACCTTAGGTTCACTTTGGCTACTCATTAAGCCTATCCTTTTTCAGACAAAGGATCTTTCTTTCTGGGTGGTTGTGTGCGTGTGTTTGGTTTTTTTTTGGGTGGGGGGGAGGGGGAGAGGGGTGTGGTGTTGTGTGGGGTGGGGTGTGGTGTGGTGGTGGTTTGTGAGCTTGTATCAGGTTAACCTTGCAATCCTACTCCCCATCATTCATGTATCTGTTCATCCTTTTCGAGATTTCTATTTTATTTTTCCTGTATGTTTGCAAGGGCACTGATAACTATTATGTTGACTTATTAGAAAGACAACTTTAAGTTTCCATTGTCTTATCTTTAGTAATTGTTTGTTGCAGAGGAGACTAGAAAAGGAGAATGCTCTCAATGGGGGAGCTCCCCCACCCACTGATGCAGCAACTGATGATGTAGCACCTGATGAGAGTGATGAGCACAAGGATGATGAAAATAGTGAGCCAGCTGCATCAGTTTCTGGTATTTTCCAAAACTCTAATGCACTGGATACAAACATATATTGTCAGTGCCTACTATAAAGCGCTCATTTGTAACTACATATTGGGTATTCTGTTGCTGCTATCCCCAGCTGCCTATAGCCTATACCATGAAGTTGGTTTTCTGGTTTAGTGAGAAAGTTATCAGTTTAAATCATACCAGAAAGATGTTCTTGTCTTCATATCTCAATAATAAAGGACATAGCAACAAAGTTGGCATCAAGGCACTATTGAATTTAGAAAATCTTATTGCAATTTAATCACATCACTTGTGACTGATCACAAATTTTTTAATTATTTATGGCAAGATAGGAGTTATGTATTATCACAGATCTTCCCATAGTTGGGAAAGAATAAATTTTTTTATGATACTGATTGCTTGAACATATATAGAAAATAAAAGAAATCACATGTGAGATACAAAGTTGTGAATGAATCTTTCCTTTGATTTTATATGTTTAGATGTACTCTAATGCTTAAGTTTATGCGTAATCAGCATGGGAGTTTACCCTTTCTCATTGTTTAAAGGTACAACAACCTATGACAATGGTGACATTAAAGTCACGGTGACAACAAGCGAAATCTCTCGAGAAGAGGAAATCTATCCAATTGAAAAGACGGGGGAGGCAACAGTATCCCGACCAGTTGGAGCTAATAAAAGGCACAATGTACCTGTGAGCAAGAAGAAACCATTCAAAAAGGTTGCAAGACAGAAGTCACGGCCTAAGCTGCAAAGCAAGCGAGATAAAAGGAAGGGAAATATAAAGAGCAATAAAAAGCGCTAGCTATTGGTCTTCCCTTTTCCAATTCTTTGAAGTTGTAGGATCAACTTGTTCTCGATAAACATAGATGAGATCGCTGCCGATAACTTCCATTTGGGGTTTTAGAGTTTTTGGTTGTCAGTTCATGTTCTATGATTAGATTGGCCATTGACCTGGTTTTATTGTGAAAGTTTCTCTTAACAACAGGGAGTGTGGCTTTCATTTTGGGCTTAATTTTGAACAATTTGTAAGAATGTGGCATCCCAGTTTGACTGAATTAAGATCATGGTTTTAGTTGTATACACCCCATTTTTATATTAGACCTTTGATTGAAATTGGATCTGTGTGACTTGTTCTTCATAATCACATAAAATATTTTCTTTTGCATATTTCATGGAATCTTTGTTAAAGTGAAGTTGTCCTTTATAACAATATTAAGGTCCGAATAGTAATAATTGGGTATATATTATTTTTTTATGATCAAATTCATTATTTAGATAAATGTCTTAATCAATATACGAACGTACGAAGTTGCTTGGACAATAAATAAAAAAAATTATAAGTTTGTGGGCCTGATCTTATCAGTTTGGAGGAAGTAACATTCAACTTTGTCTCCTCAAGGGATGGTTGACTTTCGCCATCAACGTTGACCTTCACCGTGTCCGGGGGTGGAGCTTCCCAGCAAGCAGCAGGCATCACCGGTCTAGTAGCTACCTGAGTGTTTGCTGCCATAAACTCCAGAGTATTCTCATAATGAGAGTTGTAATCACATAAAATGACGATTTTTGTACTAGTTAAATTTATGTTTTATTTATTTTATTATAGTTAGATTATTAAACAATATTCAATTAGGTTGGTTTTTTAAAGATGATCTTTAAATGATGATGTACAATATGAACAATTCCAATCATGCAACTACACTGCATCATGAGAGGAGAGAAAATGTAGAGGAAGAAGGTATAAAAGAGAAAGTAACTAGCTAGCATTCCT
>QANT01008103.1:0-12326 GCA_003254885.1 Purshia tridentata | reverse complement strand
TGACAATATCCCAAAATTTCTGATAGAACACTCCTAAAAAGCCATCAGGACCTGGAGCCTTCAAAGCTCCAAGGTCAAAAACTGCTTGTTTTACCTCATCAATGGAAATGCGAGCTAGTACTAACTCATTCATTGTCGGAGTAATAATAGGTTCCACACAAGATAGAGCAGCAGACCAATCTCTTGGGCCATCACTAGTAAATAAAGACTTAAAGTACCCAAGAAAACCCTCCTGAATATCTTCCTCAACATCAAGCCAGTTACCATTACCATCCTTAATACTTAAAACTTTATTAAACTGTCTCCTTTGAACTATAGAAAGGTGAAAAAACTTAGTATTTTTATCACCATGTTGAAGCCACTAAATTCTGGACCTCTGCATCCAATACACCTCCTCATTGTTCCAACAATATTTAATTTCAGATGTGAGAGACATAATTTTAGCTTTGTCCATATGCACAACCTTCTTCCCCTGTTGCATGCACTGTTAATCTTAGGTGTATGCAGTGACGGACTCGAAGTAAGGGCTGAGGTGGGCAATTTTTATAAATATATATATATATGTATTAGTTATATACCTAGTCCAAACTCAAATATTAGTTGTTACTCAGCCCAATAGTGATATGCAATTGATAAAAACAAAAAACGAAAAACAAAGACTTTTCTTATACTATTTAATTACTACAAATTAGAATGATTGGTGTCATTACTTTCACTTATGAGTTCACTAGTCCGGTTGATTCAGTGAGGATGTTCAAGGCTTTATACTTTTATTTTCAGCCAATAAGGTCTTGATCCTTGACTTTGACAATCTCATCCTAAAGTCCATGGCTCAAGCCATCAAAAGTGTTAAAATAATTCAAGGCAATAGAGGCTCTAGAAGCATTAAGTATATCATGACCTTTAGGGATTAGATCCCTAAAAAAATTCACCGTCGCTTTGCGGCGCTAGACTCTATCTAGCCTTTAATTTTAGCTCGCCCCATTTTTAATTTTGGGGTCTGTCCCTATCTGTACGATGTGCCTTAGCGTAGAGAGAAATTATATAAAGTACTTATTGAAGGAGCATCCTACTAACAGAGATTATTTACAGAATGACCATCTTAGACGATTAATTTATACAAACGATATGGCATGTGTTGACCAATTAAAAATGAATAGGCATACTTTCAAAAAGTTGAACTCAATGCTTCGCATTATTGGGATATTAAAAGATTCAAGGCATGTTAGTGTAGCTGAAACGGTTGCATTGTTCCTACATATTCTTGCTCATCATGAAAAAAAATAGGGTGGTAAAGTTCAATTTTCTGAGATCCAGCGAGACTGTTAGTAGGCACTTTCATTCAGTGTTGAATGCCGTCCTTCGGTTACATAGGAGTTTACTAAAATCACCGAACCAATTCCTAATAACTTCACAGATGAGAGATGGAAATATTTTAAGGTATATATATAACATTGTCTTAGTTTAATTTTCTTACAGTTTGTAATTTTGTACTTATAATAATTAATATAAACATTTTTCTTTGTTTAGGAACACTAGATGGTACTTATATTAGGTTGAATGTGCCTGATGCAGACAAGGCTAGATATCGAGCTAGAAAAAATGAACAACAAATGTTTTAGGCGTTTTCTTTGATGACATGCAATTTACATATGTTTTATCGAGTTAGGAAGACTCAACCACTAATTCTTGAGTGCTTCGAGATGCTATGAGTAGAAGGATCGGTTTAAAAGTACCAAATGGTAAGCTACACCCCTGAGTTATATCATTTTGTTTTTTAATTTTATTACAAAAATTTAGATTGTATAAAAAAAAATAAAAATTGACTATTATTTTAGGCTACAACTACCTGGTGGATGCTAGATATACAAACGGAAAATTTCTTGCTCCTTATAAAGGGCAAAGATATCATCTTAATGAATGGAGAGAGGGATATATCCAAATACTCATGAAGAATTTTTAATATGAAGCATTTTACAGCTAGAAATGTCATTGAAAGGTGTTTTGGATTACTTAAACTACGATGGGCTATTCTTAGGAGCCCTTCTTTCTATTCAAATAAAACACAATGTAAGATCATTATTGCTTAATTGTTGTCTTCTCCACAATCTCATCAGAAATGAGATGCCTCTAGGTCTAGATCCATTAGAAAATCATGCATTTGAAGACCATATTCCTCAAGTGCAAAGTGACCCAATCACTGTTGTTTAGCCATCTGAACAATGGAGTGGTTGGAGGAAAAACTTAGCGACAGAAATTTTCAATGAGTGGAGAGCTAATAGGCTAGGCTAGCTAGATGGTTGCAATAGAGTCTTTCAAGATAGTTATACTTGATTATTATAAGTTTGGAATTATGAAGCATTTTGAGTAATGTCTTTAGATATTTTGATGCTGCTTTCCCGATCTTTTATGTATTTACAATGAATTAATTTTCTCCAATTTGGCTTCTGTCAATTGCCAAGCATAGTTGTACGCTATGCCAGTATCAATATTGTTTTATATATATTTCTTAATTTGTGTTTGGTAAGATGCTTATCTAAGGACTAACATAAAAAAGTATTGTGCATGCAATATTAGGCTGTTGATATATATTCTTTAATTTTTTTGGACATAAGATAATATTCATTAGGCTGGTTGTTAATGTTTTTGGAATTCTTTTGGCCTTTTCGATTTAGGCTGTTGATGTTTTCGAAAATTACTTATATGTGATCTTGATATTTTTCATGGACTAAAACTTCTTATTTTTAGGATGAGTTCTCAACCAACTAATCAACAAAAGGGAAATGGAAAAGGCAAGCATAAGTGGACACCATTAGAGGATGAAAAACTGGTTGAATACATGGTAGAATTATGTGTTTCAGGTAAAATGAAATGTGATAATGGATTTTTTAGCCAAGAACATATGCACAAATTGAAAATTTTTTAGTGCAAAAGTTACCAGGTTTCGAAATTAAAGCAAATCCACATATTGAGTCTCGAGTTAAGACATTGAAGAAATAATATAAAGCCCTATCAGATATGCTTTCAACTAGTAGCAATTTTGCATGGGATGAAGCAAATAAAATGGTTGTGTGTGAAAAAGCACTGTTTGAAGGTTAGGTGAAGGTAAAAATACTACTTATTTTTATGTTTTTTTATAGGTACGTTTTGAATTAACTTACTACATGTTTTCGTTTTCTTGCAAAGTCATGCAAGTGCACAAGAAATGTATATGAAACATTTTCCATGTTACTGATTTTATAGAGGAATTGGATCAAAATGAGACTACAAATATTGATGGTTTGGATGATATTGATGCAACAGTGACTGAACCCCATATCTCTTCACCATCTAAAGTAGAAGCTTCAAGTCAGTCTATATAGAAAAGAGAGAAGAAAAATGATGCTTATTTATGTGGGTTCATAGAAATGGTTGGTGCAATAACTAAGACTGCTGAAGCAATGGATAAACTTGTAGGATTCCTAGGAGAATCTGACCCCTTGCATAATGTTTATGATGAGATGTTAAAAACTACTGGGTTAAGTAAAGATTATCAGTCTAGCTGAAGATGTCAAAAAAGAATGGGTGGAAACCACTACTGAATTCCGACTGATATGGGTTAGGAGGAGCGTTTTGGGCTCCGATACTATACTGACGGTGGTTGACAATCGTTCACTACAGTATCGGTCGGAGAAGGACGGTGTCGAAGTGATATTGGGTCTTCCGATACCTTCATCATCATCCAAAAACCAGAGATGGAGAGAAATGGAGAAATCATAGAAGAACTACCTTCAATAGCGAAGCTCTCCAAGGCATACCCCAACATTTGATTGTTATTTTTGTTTTGGAAAAATCAGGGATGAAGAGAGATGGAGGCGGAGATAAAAAAAGCTAGTGAAAGCAAGAGGAAAAAAAACACAGAGAACACTCTCATCTCACCAACCAGTGAGAGATGTAGAGCTTGGATGAGTTGGGCTTTATTTATCTTTTGGTCCATTTGGCCTATTATAGCTGCTAGAGTAGTATTAGGTGTATTTGGTCCATTTGGTCCAATATAAACATAGCTACTAGAGTATTAGCTGTTGTCCCATAATTGAACCAATATGCCTTTCTTTCTCTCTATGTACATTCAGTGCCAGAGGTCTCCAAAAATTCTGCACTTTCCTCTACAATTAACCCATTGCTAATTTCTGCACCATCCGCTACAAAACTTTCACACCATGAAAGCACCCACTAGAAAATTAAATGTATAGGAACCAAATTAAGCTGAAAGCCCCTCCTTGTTATGGATCCACATATCTGGAGCTTACATACCCACATGAGAGTCAAATTATTGGGTAAGCTCCTTTTTCTTCATGGTCCAGATGCTTGAGAAAGAATCTGCTTGTTATGATTATTGGGTAAGCTCCCTTTTCTTTTTGGTCCATTTCCTTCTGGATTCCCAAAATTTTGAACAAAGTATATCTCCAAACCTTTTGAACAAAATATATCAATAATAAATAAAATCTATATATATGTGGTACAGTACGGTATACCATCGGTACTGAATTAGGGAGTTGTTTTGATACCATATATAGGCAGTACAGTACAGTATAATTGCCAATACCGCAAATGTGTGTTTTTATACCATACCGATTGGTACAGTTGCGGTACGGTATGCGGTTTTTTTCAGTTTTACGGTATAAAAACCCAGCCCTAGGTGGAAGAGTTGGTTAGTGCATACATAATGGCTATGTTGGTTAGTTATTTTTTTATTATACTATTTCTCTTGATAACTGTTCGAAGCAATATATGGCTAAATGTGGTGAGTTAGATTGAAATATATTTCACACTTATTAATGCCATTTGTCTAAAGTATATATCCATCATATTTTAATTTGTAATGACAAAATTATATATATATATATATATCATATATGTATGTATATGCATATGCTAATAATGATCGGATAAGAGTTGTTTGGGCACTAATCTAATGCATTTGATTATACTATAGTACTAAAAATAATTTAATTAAAAAAGGTCAAAAAAAGGATATTTTGGAAAAATTATAATTTTTTACCATTCCATTCTTAGACATATCATTATCAAATACTAGCCTCTCAACACGCGCTCTCGCGCATGTCAATTGGCTCTTTTTTATTGCGCATATATTGAATTTATTTGTCTAAAATTTGAGTGAATGCTCTATATTTGTTGATGTGCTATTTGATGATGTATATTTTGATGCTCTATTGGTGCCTTAAGATTGTCGAATGCATGAAAATAAGTGATGGCATCAAAATGGGTAGAACTACTTCTTTCGATATAAATTACTACATAAACATAAGCTATCTTTCTATAAAATGATTGAGAGTTCAAAAAAATAATCCACGAATGCTACAAAGAAAGAACAATTGATTTCTTCTAACGCATATAGAGAATATCAATTGCATGAATAATTGTCCAGAAGTAATCAATTACAAAGAATAAAATTATCAATCACAAAAAAAAAAAATTTCTGCATAGTCAAAACAGCTATATAAGACTATAAGGCCCCGTTTGTTTTACAGGACTGTCTTGGCATAGACTAACTATAGGGACTGGCATGGATTGGCTTGGCNTAGAGAAACAAATATTCCAAACCAATATGATCGAAACCTGCAAGGCTCCCTCTGCAGGCTTATGATCTTATTACTATTGTTTTTGCATAAAATCCTTTTGATCCTAAAAAAGAAATGATTAAAAAGTAAGTTTAATCATGCAAAAGCCATACATTATCAAAGCAAATAATGATGAACGGACATCAAGTGATGCAGCTACCTCGAAGTTATCCCATGTATTCCTCAAAAAAAAAAATATTAAAACNAGAAACTCAAATAAGAAGATATAAATTCTTGAAATAAAATAAAATTCGTACAAGCTTCTGCAAGAGGGCTCAAATCCCAGGTCGCACTTGCTTGACATCGACAACATTGAAGGGAGGAAGTCGAAGTCTTGGAGAAGAGGGTTGGCTTCGTCTATAGCAGCAGAGGCAGCCATTAGAGGAGCAAAAGTGAGAGAGTGAAGGGTAGGAGGTGGTGGATTTGTGGTGAGGCAGGAAGAAAAAGAGGAAGACGAGAGAAGACAAGGAAAAAAGGGGTTCTTAGCTAAACCCCTACTTTCTGATGGGTTTCACTAAGCCCACCTAAGGAAGCTCATTTAAGTTGAACAGGACTCCCTAAGGCCCGGTTTTTTGAAACCCAAGCTCACCAAACATAAGCTTAAAGTCTTAACTAAGCCAATCCTTGTTAAGAAGGTGAAACAAACGAGGCCTAAGGGTATAGACATCTCCAACAGTCAAATGCAACCCAACCTCCTGATCACCACATGCATAAATGGATAGAGAGCTAGAGAAACAAATATTCCAAACCAATATGATCGAAACCTGCAAGGCTCCCTCTGCAGGCTTATGATCTTATTATTATTGTTTTTGCATAAAATCCTTTTGATCCTAAAAAAAGAAATGATTAAAAAGTAAGTTTAATCATGCAAAAGCCATACATTATCAAAGCAAACAATGATGAACGGACATCAAGTGATGCAGCTACCTCGAAGTTATCCCATGTATTCCTCAAAAAAAAAAAATATTAAAACCAAAATCCAATTAAACCAAGAAAACTGTGAAATGGCACAAAAACCCAGAAAAAAAAAAAACCTGTAACACCAATGCTCAAATGGAAGTGTTCTCTTTGTCTTCTACAAAGTCTAGTAGTAGAACATAAAAAGAAAAACATAAAAAAAAAATTAATTAGTAAAGTGGTAAGCAGAGAAGTAGAAAGCAATTTGACTGAAAAAATAAAATGGTTGCAAATTAATTTTGGAGTTTGAAATAAGAAAAATAAGCAAACGGATGCACTTAGAAGCTTACGATAGTTCTGCAAACTCATCGCTGCTGACACCACTTTATTTTTACGGTGGTTTTTAGCGCAATGGGTCTTATTCGATGTTATGAGTTAAGCTATCCCATGTGTATTGTTTGTTTGGCCATGGGTAACTGCATTTTTGTGTAGTGGAGGAGAAGGAAAGACATGTTGTAAATATGCTTTTCTCATCTTGATTTATCCCACGTTCTTTTTATTTTCTTTTGCTTTTTTTAAGTTCATTTAATCATTTTACTTTCATATCCATAGTATATATATAGTTAGATTTTAAAGTACTTTATTTAATAAAGGGTATTTGTGAGATATTCAAAAATTTCACCTAGGTGTGTACTTTATATATATAGATTCAAACACTTGAAGAGAATGACTTTCAATTTTCTAACATTAATTCCAACATTATGCCAAATGTTAGAATGAAATTCACAGTCATTTCATTTAGGGATGGTAGGAAAGATCATACTTCCTATTCCCATTCTCGAATTCCTGTCAAACAAACAGGGGAGCCATCGCTTGGTCTCTCCTCCACTCTTAGCAATTGACAAACAACAGACTGAAACAGACATGGCTCTCTTCAAACTCCCAGGTAGCCATCGCTTAGTCTCTCCTCCACACAGCTACAACTGCTGTTACTGCTTATGCTTCTCCACCACCACATGGTACTCGCAACCACCAACACCTCACCCTGAAGAACCAACACTCTCAGTTATCTCGGAGGCCATCAACAACACCCAAACAAAGCCTCTCGACTCCTCTCTCAGAAGGCTCCTCCCTTCCCTCACAGCCCGTGACGTTATCAAGCTCATCAACCTCAACCCCCACTCTCTCTCCCCTCCATCTCTCCTCTCCTTCTTCAACTGGCTCTCTTCTCAGCCTGCTTTCCGCCACACCATCCAATCCTATTGCACCATGACTCACTTCCTCTGCGCTCACCAAATGTTCCCCCAAGCCCAATCCCTCCTACGACTCGTTGTCTCTCGCAAAGGCAAGGACTCAGCATCCTCAGTGTTCGCTTCGATTCTCGAAACTAAAGGTACCCATCATTCCAATTCTGTCTTTGATGCTTTAATGAATGCGTACACGGATTGTGGATTTGTTTCTGATGCAAGTCAGTGCTTTAGGTTGCTTAGGAAGCATAATTTTCAAATCCCATTTCATGCTTGTGGCTATCTGCTTGATAAAATGTTGAAGTTGAACTCGCCTATTGTGGCTTGGGGTTTTTATATGGAGATTTTGGATTCTGGGTTTCCACCAAAAGTGTATAATTTCAATATTTTGATGCACAAAATGTGTAAAGAAGGTAAAATTCGGGAAGCCCAGTTTGTGTTCGATGAAATTCAAAAGCGGGGTTTGCGCCCTAGCGTAGTTAGTTTCAATACTTTGATTAATGGATATCGTAAATCTGGGAATCTAGAGGAGGGCTTTAGGTTGAAGAAAGATATGGAGGAGAGGAGAATATGTCCTGACGTATTTACTTACAGTGTTTTGATAAATGGGTTGTGTAAGGAGTGCAGGTTGGATGATGCAAATCGGTTGTTTGATGAAATGTGTGAGAGAGGTTTGGTTCCAAATGACGTCACATTCACGACTTTGATTGATGGCCTGTGTAAGAGTGGGAAAATTGATTTGGCCTTGGAAATGTATCAGAAAATGTTAAGGAGAGGTATCAAACCAGATTTAATTACATATAATACACTCATAAATGGCCTTTGCAAGGTTGGGGATTTAAAGGAAGCTAGAAAGCTTGTTGAGGAGATGAAAATGACAGGTTTGGAACCTGACAAGGTCACGTATACTACACTTATTGATGGATGCTGCAAAGAAGGAGATCTAGAATCGGCACTAGAAATAAGGAAGGGAATGACTAAAGAAGGGATTGAGCTTGACAATGTAGCTTTCACAGCCCTTATTTCAGGATTGTGTAGAGAGGGAAGAACCAGTGACGCAGAAAGAATGTTGAGGGAAATGTTAAATGCCAGCATGAAACCTGATGATGCTGTGTATACAATGGTCATTGATGGATTTTGTAAGAAGGGTGAGGTGAAAATGGGTTTTAAGTTGCTCAAGGAGATGCAGGACGATGGCCATGTTCCAAGTGTTGTAACCTATAATGTGCTCATGAATGGATTATGCAAGCTAGGACAGATGAAAAATGCTAATATGCTCTTAGATGCGATGATTAATTTGGGGTTGGCTCCAGACGACATTACATACAACATTCTATTAGAAGGGCATTGCAAACATGGAAACGTAGAGGACTTTGATAAGCTACGGAGTGGGAAAGGGCTTGTTCTTGATTATGCTTCTTATACTTCGCTAGTTAAAGATTTCAGTAAATCTTCAAAGGATGGTCGAAAGAGATGATTGCGGCAAGTTTTTGGAAATTTGTGGTTCATGTGGTTGATTTGGTGACTGAAACATTTAGTGCTTTGCCTGTAACTTAATACTCAACTTGATCAAGGATTTCAAGTGACTCAGATCAACAAATTAAAATGAACAAGTGACTTGAGATATTGTTGATATACACTACACTGGAAAGCATGTCTCGAACAAAAGTAAACTGCCAGAAAAAAGTCAAAAGCTGTCGGAAATACTAGCATTGGGAAAAGTCCTTTTCTGTTGAACGGTTCAGGAAAATCAAAAAAAAATTAGAGAGAAAAAATTAAGGATCGGTTGTCAATTAGCTGCCAGAAAATGGAAGTATGGGAGGGAGAAGTATTAAGTGTTTTAGCGAAGACCAGGCAAAAACGTGTAAGGTTGGTCCACATTGGAATGTGTTCTACTGTTTCAGGTGACGAACACCTTTTATTGACTTGATCATAATCATAAGTGAGCGAATGAGAAATTGATCTCAAAGTAACCCAAATATCATGGTAAATAAGCTTGGGAAATACTAATATCCCACGTGGTAAAGAATTAGCCTCACAAGCTCGTATTAATGCTGAAAATTCTTTTACATATTTTAGTCCTTGGCAAACTGGGATGGGCTGGTTAATCTTGTCGAACTATTGTAAAGGAAATGAGTTGTGACTGTTTCTGATTGCAGAGTAGCAACTTTCGTTTTTTCAAGAACAATTCCTATTCATTCTACATTCACATTCTCACAAAATTAATGTCTTTCAGGGTAGTGAGTCTGTCTTAGAGAAACTTCAAACATGTTTAGCTCGTTGTCTTATGATTCAAAGTGCTATCATAAGAGAAGGATTGTTGTATCACAGAGACAATGAAAAGTCATTCCAACCATCAAGCAGTACCTGTTTGGGGTGAATATTATCTTATTGCCATAGAACCTAAAATAAAATAATTTGCAAAGATTTTTCTAAATCATTCTTATTGCATTAGCTATTGAATCTAATGTTCATTTAGTATTTAGAATGTTGCAATGCTTGGTTTCTGATGGTTCAGAAAAGTACACTTTAAAAATATTACAATAATATATCCTTTCAAAAATTACAATAATACATAAGAGACATTTGAACTACCATAAGAATTTGGGTAATTATTGTTGTTTAAGTTAGTTTCTATATAGATTATATACTAGACTTATTCAATATTTAATTTGGGTCATTTTTTTGTTTTTTGTGAGGGAAGAAGAGTCCTCACCATTGCTGAGTAGCAGATTCCAGTCTGCAATTCATTTTTACTTTAATGAGGTTATAGGGTGCACCAATAGCAGCAAATTGTGTTTCGAATGCTTTTAGGATCATACTCAACTAATTGCATGTGCAACCTCATAATGTCATATGACCTAGATGTGGACTTGGATTCAGAATAATTAGCTCATAAGTTCTTGAAGGACATGGGCTTCGAGACTTCTATTCAGAAGAATGTCTTGCTGAGGATTCTACTCACGTTACTCCATCTGTATGGTGCGTGCGTGCATGCATGCCTCTGATCTTGATTGGAGGACAAATAAAAGCACCCATTAGACACAATAACACAGCAACTTGGATAAGTTTGGACTTTTGTAAAAGCACCTATCTGGAAGCAATAAGCTAGAATTTATCAACAGGCTAAATAGGTTTAATTAGTTGCCTTCTGTTATCCATATTCAAAAAGTTGCATAGATGCATGCTGTATTGTATGCATTTTGGATTAGTTCTCCAGGTTATGGTTTACTTGATGATTTCATAGCAACTATAGATCTCATTCTAGATGCATGCTTATTATATCATAGGTCTCATATCGCTATTGCTCTCTAATCTCTCTCTCTCTCTCTCTCTCTCTCTCTCTCTCTCTATATATATATATGCAAACCAGCTATTAGTGGTTACATATTTCTAGAGAAATATCTTATGTTGTAGATGGTGGAGAGGATGGAAGAGAAAATATTTGAGGAAAAGGTAATGAAAATTGAGGGATTCTCGTATCCATACTTGGGTTATCCACACTTGCTCCAGACAGGATTTTATATAGGAATTCTTTACTCCGATCCTACAAAAAGCTTGTCCGGATGAGATCATATACCTGAATTCTTTATGCATGAAAAAATTCTTTTATAGGATTGGCATAAAAGATTCCTATGTATAATCATGTTTAGACTATCTTTAAGCACAGTGGCAAGGAAAGGTAAATATATCTACCTTTAAGCATGGTGGCAAGGATGGTAAATATATCTATATTTTGTGACTAATTCTATTTATGCATAATTTCAAAATTTTCATTTAAGTCAATGGGTAATCATTGACTATTATGGAATGTTAAATTATTTTTGTGATTTTTTTGTAATTGACCCAATAATAAACCCTATAACTATTAACTTATTAAGTATTAAATTATATATATATATATTTTTTGTCAAGATTAAGTATTAAGTTATAAGTTATTAACTACTTAACTAATAGTCTAATAGGCTATAAAGTTATAAACATTTCTATGTTAAAAATGTAAAACTAATTATCCTAATTATTATAATATTATAAATTTATACTATTATATTATTATAAAAGTTTGTTGATTAAAACTATTAAGATACAATAAACTTTTAGTTTAGCTACCAAAACATAATCATACTTTTAGTTTACCTATCAATTGACTATTCAAAAAATCAGGATATATAAATATACATAGTTATTAACTTATTTACGCATTTGCCAGGCTTTGCCCCAGTTTCTCAAGCTGAGAAAGCTTTACCATGGAGTAAATAAATAGTGAGTGTTACACTTGGAGATTTTTTACATATTGCATAAAAATAGTACCTACTTTGGGACCCCAAACTATTAAAAATAATACCATATTGCATTGGTTTAACGACTTTTATGTTAGGGTTTAGCTCTGCCAAGATAATTTTACACTCTAGGATAGTAAATGGAGAAAAATAGAGAAATATCCTTCAAATCCGGAAAATGAAGCACTAAAACAAATATAAAAATAACTAAAAAAGTAAAATTAGGATTTAGAAAAAAAAATGAAAGTCAAAACAAGCTAAGTAGACGTTGAAAACTTAAC
>QANT01008095.1:0-12565 GCA_003254885.1 Purshia tridentata | reverse complement strand
CCCCAACTTGGAACGATTGGAAGTAGGGCCCCCCACAGAGATTTGGAATGGTCCCCCAATAGCAGACTCCCTTGCAAAACTAAAATCCTTTCAATTGACTGCATCCTTCTCTAAGCCAGTAGCTATTTTTCTTCAGAAATTGCAAAATCTTGAAACACTTGTAGTGAGATCACCGTCCAAAGAAATATTTGTCAATGACGAAAATGAAGAAATACATGCAGTTGGTGGGATCACCGTCCCACGTGTAAAATGTTTGGAGCTTTCTTTTATGCTCGAGTTGGTTCATGTAGGAAATGGGAACTCCCAAGCTGCAGGCTCAGTTTTTCCAAACTTGGAAATTCTAAAAGTGAAGTATTGTTTCAAATTAAAGATTGTAGAGTCCTCGGCGATACCATTCAAGAATCTAACAACTTTGGAAGTAGTTGGTTGTGACGGATTGGAATATTTAACAACTTATTCCAAAAGTTTGGTGCAACTCACAAGTTTGAAAATTCGGAGTTGTGGTGGAATGAAAGGAATAGTGGCATGCAACGAAGACGATGTAGGAAATGTGATTTCTTTCAGCCGATTGCAGCATTTGATCCTTGAATATCTAGAAAGTCTGCAAGGCTTTTGCTCAGAAAATTACTTGGTCGAATTCCCATCCTTACANAGAAAATTACTTGGTCGAATTCCCATCCTTACAAACTTTATATGTAACTGAATGCCCCAAGTTGAAGATTCCCCCTGAACTAGAAAGATACAACAAGTATGCTCGTGATGTTTGGGGCCAAGTGTGATATTTCTTTCATCTTGATGTGTTTGGGGCAAAAGCTGACAATTATAATGATGATGACGACGATGAGGTGGACAAACAAATTATGACGATGATGATTAGAAAGCTACTGTAAGTTTTTCAATTAATTTATTCAGACAACTTGGTCATTTCAGTTTCTTGAAGCTAGCTACGGTCACTATCAAAATGAACACTTATCCATTAGTCAATATACTATCACAACCAACACTTAATCCATTCACTATCACAATGAACACTTATCCATTAGCTCTAATAGCATGAAAAAATGTAGGCATCTATTTTAAAACCATTATGATCAAAATATTTCTGTTTAACAGGTTCTACCTTAGACATTGTTAGTTACTTGTTCTGACATTCTTTAATTTGTTCCACCTTCAGCATGTTGTACTCGGACTTGCCGCCATTCTGGATCTTCACTGGTTGCAAGCTGCCGCCATTCCGGATCTTCACTAATGTGCGTGTGCATGTTTTGGAACTTGGTATGTGGTATCTGCACCACTGTGTGATTTGTGTTGCTCGTCTATTAAAGCTGCATTGCCAATTGTTATGCTTCTGTTTATTTGCGTGTAATTGTTGTAACGTAAGTGTGATTTCTGTCTGATAGCCAAAACTTAAAAAAAAAACCCAAAAAAAACAAGAAAAAAAGAAAATCAGAAAAAAGTAAGTGTGATTTTCATTGGTGGCTTTGGAGCTCTCTGCTTCTGGTTTGTTTGTTGCTCGTCTGTTAAAGGTGCATTGCCAATTGTTATGCTTTTTTTCATTTGTGTGTAATTGTCTTGTAATGTAAGTGTGATTTTCTGTCTGATAGCCAAAACTTAAAAAAAAAAGCCAAAAAGAAAAAGGGAAAAAAAAAAAGAAAAAAAGTAAGTGTGATTTTCATTGGAGGCTTTGGAGCTCTCTACTTCTGGTTTGGTGATTGGTTACTGGATGTCTCTCACCATTTAGTCCTTTTGGTGATTTTAATTGGAGGCTTTATATACTTCTGGTTTGTTTGTTGCAGGTGTTGTTGGGCTTGTTTTTCCATTATTGTTCTTGCTCTTTTTCTTTTGGACAGAATTGTTCTTGCTTGAAAACAACAAAATACACGAAAAATGTGATGGCATAAATATCAATCTCTGAACCCAAAAGGTCACACGAATGATCTGCTTCTTCCTTTAAGAGTTAGTTAGAGAGTGTCTTGAATTCCTTGATCTTCATACATATAAAACAGGTCAAAAACATAAATTTGATCAAAATACTCCACGTAGAAGATACTCTTAAGTTGGTTATATTTGATCAAAATAAATTTGAGACTAGAGGCAATCAATTAAAGAAATCGATTTCAGCGTAATTAATAATTACAAATATGAGCTTGAATTAGAGGTAAATATCAATCTGAAAAATTAGAAATAAAAAATCTAAATCAAAAATTAAAAAAGAAACAGAAATTAAGTATAAATTGAAAGTCAAACATATTTTAAAACTCAATGATTCATAAAGAACAAGATTAATGTGCAAAATCACCGAAGAGAGAGGAAGATCAATGCGCGAAGAAGAGCGATGTGTGAAATGATATCACTATCATGCATCCAAGAATAATTTATTCTTTTTTAAGTATGAGATAGTCAAATTAACATGTCTTGTAATGATTATTATCATGGAAGGACATGACTACAATTAACCCATGAATGAATCCTCTGGCTTATATGAAAATCCCCTAACAGAGCTTTAATTACAAGTAATTTACAGAAAAGACTATCCTGGGACATTACAACATAATCGAATAAACTAGGACATATTGTTAGAATTCCTTTATCAAGGATGGACCATGGGTTTTAAGTTTCATCCAATTAATGAACCCAAAAAAAATTAACCAGGGCAAAAAGAAAACAGAGGAGTCTCTTTATTTCCATTACCCAAAATTTTATGGAGCAGCAGCCGATTCCTTTTCCTTCTCTGCACCTCTCTCATTGTCACTTCCTTCACTCTCTTTATATGAAGTTTTTGTCACTAGGCTATTAGCATGTGCTTAGGCTAACGGCTTATTTTAAGGCTAATCACAAGTATTTGATTTAGCTAATTTTGAAGGCTAATTAATTGACTCTCATCGCTCACTCTAAATAGCATTAAAATTTATCTTCTTGTCCCTATGTCTTGATATTCTTTTTCAAAAAAATGTGTAGGCAGCTTATCTCTCACTACTATGCGATGGATATCATTAAATATTCTCGTCTCCATTCTTTTCTAGTTGAGATCTCGTCTCAGTACTTGTCTCTCGCTGAGATTTCATCTCAGATCTCGTATCAGTTCTTGTCTCTCTGAGATCTCTTCTCGTTTCTTGTCTCACTAAGATGTCTTCTCAGATCTAGTCTAATATCTATTTGCAGAAAACTAGCAGCAGTTGACATCTACTCTCTAGCTTGAGCGGTGTTGTTGATATAGGCTATTAGCATGTCTTAAGGCTGACATCTTATTTTAAGGCTAATCAGCTAATTTCTAGGACAAATCAGTTGACTCTCTCTGTCTGAATATTATATTAACAGTTTATATCTCACTTGTAGTAGCAATAAGAATCGTCTCATTCTCCATATGTCTTGATATTCTTTTTGAAAAGTCATGAAAGATGTTTGAACTACCCTCAGAGACCATGCCTCAAACTGTAGCCCAGCCTCAGGGGAGCTATGTTTTTAAATTCATCCCCAAAAATTAAATGATTATTAATAACTGAGTACCAGAAACACAAAACAGCAAAAATATTAATACATTCAAAGGAACCAAGGATAAAAATATCAGTAAGGTGGAAAAGCAGATTTACAGAAATATACGCAAAAATTACGGAAATACCAAAAATTCATTTTAAAACATGGAATTTTGATTGATACTTTAGGAAAGTTTAAAATAATCAATAATGCATGAAATAGTCACGTAATTAGGATTTACAACTACCATAATTGAAGATGGAAATCCACATAAATAACCAGAAAACAAGCACTTACTTTGCCTCCAGCAGTCCCAAGAGGTTGATGGATCATCACTCTTGCATTAGGCATGCATAATCTCTTTCCTTTTGTACCAGAAGCAAGGAGAAATGCACCCATAGAAGCAGCAAGCCCCAGGCAAACAGTTGAAACATCTGCTTTGCACATTTTCATTGCATCATATATCCCCATTCCTACATGCAGCCGCAAATTGGTAAGAACAACAAAAGTTAAAAAAGACCAACTTTTAAGGAAAAGAAAACAATAAAACAAAAAACAAAACTTTGATCCAGCAAAAAGTCTTATCCCAAGTATTCCAAGAACAGTGGTGAGGGAAGGTGGTGGCTGGGATGGGGCCCAGTGGAGTTTCCCCAAATTTTTTTTTAAAAAAAAAAATACATGTAACTTTTTTACATAACCTCATTCACTCTTTTCATTGGTATTACCCCAGTCAGCCATCTGCCTTTCCTTCCCTTCCCACAAAGTGAATTTCTCACTCTCGATATCATTCAAAATGCATAATAACTGTTCACAAATATACAAAAGCAAGCAACAGATAAAGAGATAGACTTTCAGATCAATGAACCATGTGGACTTGAAAGAAACACCCAAATCAAACCATACAAATCTTTGTACGTCACACTAATCAACTTTGTTTCACTTTCTTCATATTTACATCACATGTTTGTCTATGCTTTGATTTTTATTTTTATTTTCAGTTTTTGCTTTTGAATAGAATATGCTTTACACATATCAGGAAAGACCCATTCTACCCTCGCCGATCATCTATTTTCCTCTTTCTTTATATATCCTTTGCACATCTAGTTCTTGTTTTATTATCATCTTCTTTTTTCAGTTTTTTTGATAGAATATGCACTTGAGGGGTAAAATTGATGATGTTCCCACGTATGCATTGCTTAAAATTTCCAATAAATAAACAAAATCATTTTGGCCCGTCTAAAATCAAATACTGGCCAGCCCCTGTTTAATAACTTGCATCACCTAATAAATCTTTTTGACCATTTACTTCTAACTCGGGCAATTACAGATTTCCAAAGCCTTTCTTGTGGTCAGGACACTAGGAATATTTGGATTGCAAAATTTCAAAATTCTATACCTATACATCAATTTCACTAAGCAAACTATCTACTAAAAAAAATCCTCCTTCCTCAGGGGTAGGTGCTACTTAAGTGATTTGTAGAAACTAAAGACTATGCATGACACATCCTTGAAGTTCCTCAAATGAGTTGGCAAAATTCATAGAAGATCATACAGCTTCAACATAACAGTTTCTTGGAAAATTAGAAAAATTGAGAAATAAACAATCTAATACAAATCTTAGTTATGGAATTTGTGCTTGTTCAACCTTTGTCCCAATATTTCATAGTTGGTGCTAGTTAAATGGGTTTGCAGAATCAATGACCATGCACACACATCCTCAAAGTTCACAACTGAATTATATAAACAAGTTTATGGATGATGTCATTCAATACAAAATTGGAAATGAAAAATAATAAATAAATAAAGAAAGAGAAGCAGAACTATTCATAACCTAAGTTTAATTATGAAGTTTCTAATGCATTCAAAGAGAGCCTCAACTCCAAATTGGGCCAATTCCTTTAAGTGTGTTTGTCATATCCGAAGTAGAAGAAATGAAAATTAAATAAAACAGAAAATGAGAAACCTACAAACAATCACACAGTCAAAAGTTATCTTCCAAAGGCACACAAAAATTTATTCACGCATTAGCAAAAGGTTATACTAATGCCTTCTTTCAGATAAGTCATACAGATTGCCCTATACTCTAATGGAACTATCATATGGTAGAAAGTTTAAGAGAAAAAAATAGTAGAAAGTTCTAAAATCAAAGTCAAAGAAAAGTTTTATAATGCATGCAATCACTCTATTTATTCATTCTGGAAAATGATTGATTCTATAGGCCATAACCAAAATCAACAATCACACATATAACCATAATTGATTCTCTTCAGTTTCTTTCACTTCAATAAATGCTTCCAACTGAATCATCATAAGTCTGCATCACCCATATCCGAAATCCTAATTTAAACAAATGCAGACAAGGGCACTTAAGAAGAGATGTACAATGTTGTTGCTTGGATTTGATGTGAAAGCTTTCAGCATCTAAAAAGCATTCACATTATATAACTTCTGTGCACGGGCTGTATGATTTCATGTTCATACAGTTTGATATGCCTCTGCACCACTTTTACTTTACCATGAATGGTTTCTCACTCCACCTCTCCCAGCACACCCAAAAAACCAAAACTACAATTCACACCTTTAAGTATTGACCTAACTAATAAACGATAATGAGAAATGAATCAAAGAGCTAGAACATGAAGTTAGTGATCAGGTAAGGATCTATTTGTCGTCTAGAAGGCATTTAGTACAACACTAAGGAGGTGAATTCACATATATTAAATTTTCTCTAAAAAGTGTGTCCTATTCTTATCCACATGAAGATTTGAACCTTACATATCCCGGTTCAGTAACACCTAACTACAAGGATGAGTGAAGTCCTAGGAGCACTTGTACTCTAACTCTGTTAAGATAAGGGTTTTTTTTCTTTGTTTTTCTGCTTGATAGAGTATATCCTTTTAGGGTGGGGAATTTGATAGACTTTACAAGATTTTACCATCAGAACCCATGTTCTATTTGAACGTTTGTGCAGTTTACTAAAAGGCTGATTTGGGTAAAACTAAAACTCAACATACCCGAGCTGTTATCCCCCCAAGGAAATAAGAAAATGGTTTGCCTAAAAGAGTTGTTCCAATAACTACTTGGAGGGTTCTCAAATACATTTCTAATAATCATATCCGTTCCCATTACTGCATCAGCTTGAATAAACTCAATCTTTAGTGCTGGTGCGTTCTGGGTTCTTCCATGCACATGAATGAATCATCTCCAATTACTATCTTCTGATGCGGACATCGTTAACAAACCATCTAAGGTTTACCAACGGAGAAGAGGGAAGAAAAGATCATCTAATTCAACTTTATCTTTGTGGTTGGATAGTTTTTCCTAGTTGTTTGTTTCATGTGTTGTTTTTTTTTTAGTTTTCCTTTTCTAAGAAGGATTTAGTTTGATTTCCTGTTTTTATTAGGATTGACTTTATCTTTCCTAGTTAGATTAGGTTGACGTTATTTTTCCTAGTTAGGGGAGGATTTGTATCTTAGACTAGGTTTGCTTTCCTAGTTTCCTTCAGGTTTTAAGTCTATATAAGACCTCTTTGTACCTCTTGGAGGATAGATGATATTGAGTAACAAAATTTTATAATTAGATTTCCTGAGCTGGCAGAGCTTTTAGTGTGAAACCAACCTTTGGTGTGAAGCCAATATCGGGTGTGAAGCCTCTGGAGTGATTTCAGTTATCTTTTATTTCCGTTTCTAGTTCTTTGTTTTCCTCTAGTTTATTTTGCTTTGCTGTCCAACCTATCCTACATCATCTTCTCTTCAATCAGTGCTACCCCCACCCTAAATGAAATTTCTAATTCCTAACTGTTTACTTTGCTGGTAATTTGTCACGCCATCATAAGTTTCATAACATATGCATTTCAGCTAAACTCATTTATTAAATGTTATTTCTCTATCACCCAACATTGATGTACTATCAAGCTTAGCTGGTACTAACGCGGCCTGATACTGAAATAGATTAAGTTCTCAGTCATCTGAAAAGTTAATACATGAATACAGTTGATTCAACTTCCCTAAATGATTTTCAATGATGATATTCGACAATTTTGGAGGAACCTGTAAACTTTAAGGTTTGCCAATCCACCAATCTGGTTTCAACATTGACCTAAGCTAACCAAAGATCCATCCAAGTTTGACATGTCGAGAGATGGTGATAAAGGTACCACAACCTGAACTTACCATGTGGACGTATTTTTAAAGTTGCTACTGACAGCCAAGGCATCAAACCTAGTAAGGCTCAACCGAAGAGTTATAATCAAATTGATCAATAGATACATGCAAGTAGAACATACATCAAAGCTCAATAGATACATGCAAGTAGAACATACATCAAAGCTTACTCAATTCCATAAATTACTTGCTTTACATTAATGCCAATTCTTACAGTGCTCTCTTCTTAATTTGTATTCATGCAGCATGTTGCAACAGCAATGGGTAATCATGCATGTATTTCTTTGTGCTCGATACCAAAGCATGGCTTCATGGCATGCTGTTTTCCCTGTTTACTATTTATATTGCACACCCGCTTCACATTTTAGTACATGGTTTACCTATTATGTAATAAAATTATGTAGTTCAGTTGTAAATTTTGTTAGCTCCAATATCAAAGAAGGGTAAGAACAATGAACAATAAATAGAGGAGCCAGGATCAAACATATTGAATATATTTTTACACCTACCAGCAGTAACAGAGCCACCAGGGGAACTGATAAACAATTTAATGTCTTTTTTTGGGTCTTCGGCATCTAGAAATAAAAGTTGGCTTATGATCAAATCCGCTGTCATGTCATCTGCCTGCCCATCATCAGTGACGAAAGAAGAAAAGTTTAACAAAGCAATCTTTCCTTTTTATGAATTTAGTCATCTGACACTAAAAAAAAAGGACAATAAACAAACAAACACCACACGCACATAGAGAGAGTAATCCATAAAAAATTTCACGTACTATCAACTTTCAACAAACCGGAAAGAGTGCAAATTAACAAGAAACAGAAAAGCCCATGTCAAAAGATTCAATGCTGAAGCATGAAACCAGAAATTATTGATATATTGAAAACATCAATCAAAAAGAAAGACTTACGGATAAAGAGAGAAAGAGAGAGGAAAAACCTGAGAACCCAAAAAGATAATTCTTGAAGCTGAGGCTGCGTTTGTCATAATCGGCGCTTGGGTGAAAGCACAGAGGGCTTGAAGCTGAGGCTGCGTTTGTCATAATCTTCGCTCTCTCTCTCTCTCTCTCTCTCTCTCTCTCTCTCTCTCTTTATTTGTCTCTGAAACTGTTTCAGGTGACTACTTTTCCTTTATCACAGTTTTTACTGGAAAACGCTGTCGAATTGCCGAGGAAAAGTAAGCTGAGCTTTTTGACGTTGTTTAGTGCTACTCCTATAAAGACCAGTGCTCTTCAAAATGGCTAAAATCGGCGCTTGGGTTTTTGATACGCTATTGTTAAAGCACAGAGGGCTTGAAGCTGAGGCTGCGTTTGTCATAATCTTCGCTCTCTCTCTCTCTCTCTCTCTTTGTCTCTGAAACTGTTTCAGGTGACTCCTCCCCTTTATCACAGTTTTTACTGGAAAACCCTGTCAAATTGCCAAGGAAAAGTAAGCTGAGCTTTTTGACGTTGTTTAGGCCTTGTCGAGCTTTTGTGTGAATAGTATTGAAAATTTGGGTTTCACCTTTGGGAACTCTGAAACTTGAGGGCTTCTACAGTGGTGAGGGCTCCCATACTCTGGCACTGTTCTAGTGGGCCGGAATTTTGAGGATAACCATTAGAGGGTAATTTCGAAACCCATACATTGCTCTCACTGGTAGCCATAAGGCCATGCAGGCATTCATAGTAATGTGTGAGTGTTATAGTTAAAAGTGGGTTTCAAAATGGCTTGAATAGGCTTAGGGTGAGTGTCATATGTGATGAAACTGTAGTAGTATTGAGTGCCATGGCCGAAAGTCCATATTTTTTACCTAATTAAATTTAGTATAGAGTAATTCATAGTTATTTTATATTTAATAATTTGTATATTTGTGAAACTTATACTGTTGATTTTATTTTAATGAGATCTTTAATTTAAGATTAATTAAATTAATGGGGAAAATTACCAAAATAGTCCACTTATTGTTCCTCATATCTCGGTTTGGTCCATAAATTTTTTTCTTCGCCAGTTTGATCTACGAATTATCTGTCGTTTGCCAATTTGGTCCATTCCGTTAAAATTTCATAAACAGCCGTTAAATGAACAAAAAAATTATCAATTTCGCCCCAAGTTTTTTAGTTTTTTTTCTTAATTTTGACCCAACTTTTAACCTATCAAATCTTAACCAAATTAACCAATCTTATACTAGTTTTTAAGCTATGAATATCCTCTTTACAACCATATAAAAAGTACTCAAAATGAAATTATAAAACTCTAGATAAATAATTACAAAGTAGACTACTTGAAACTATAATTTTTCCATAAAATTTCTACATTTTTGAATTTTCTTCCATTTTCAATTTCTTTCGAATTCAACACCTCAAATCAATTTTTTAGGCTACTAGAAACACGTTTACAGTCTCATAATTCATCACCCAATCACAAATCAAGCTATAAATCAAAATCTCAATTAAGAACATAAAATCCCAAAAATGGAAGAAAATTCAAAAATGTAGAAATTTTATGGAAAAATTACAGTTTCAAGTAGCCTACTTTGTAATTATTTATCTAGAGTTTTATAACCTCATTTTGAGTACTTTTTATTTGGTTGTAAAGAGGATATTCATAGCTTGAAAACTAGTATAAAATTAGTTAATTTGGTTAAGATTTGATAGGTTAAAAGTTGGGTCAAAATTAAGAAGAAAAACTGAAAAACTCAGGATAAAATTGATAATTTTTTCCTCCATTTAACGGCTGTTTATGAAATTTTAACGGAGTGGACCAAAATGGCAAACGGCAGATAATTCAAGAATCAAACTGGCGAAGAAAAAAATTCATGGACCAAACCGAAATATGTGAAACAATAAGTGGACTATTTTGGTAATTTTCTCTAAATTAATGCTATGGCACTCAGTGTTCAGGCTTAGTGTGGATGGCCTAAAAGCTAAGTGCTATAAGAGTGGTGAGGGCCCACGTGGGAAGAAAAGCAACTATTTTTTGGGTAAGTGGCCGACAACTATGGCTCGCGTAAGAGATGGCAAAGAGCGCATGCCTTGACTTGTCGCATGTAAGCAATGCACAGTCTGATTGATTAAAGAAAGAGTTGATTAATTGAACATAAGATTAGAGGAAATATAGAAATAAAAATAAAGAAGAGCATCTTGTTAAAGAATGAAGTCCTATAATGTTACAAAGTAATTAGGAGAAATTTTGATAATTAAATTGATAAAATAATATTGAAAGAATTGAAAAAGAAAGAGAAGTGCATATTAACTTTTTGGTGAGTGCCCCTCAAATTAAATCAACTACTCTCATAATATATCAGAGTAGTTGGATGGCATATTAATTTAAGCAGAGTAGTTGAACGGCATATATGAGAGTTGTTGGATCGCAGATTATTTTAAGCAGAGTCGTTGGATGGCATAATGCCTAATGAATATTTAAGCACCATGGAAAGACCTATAAATCGCAAATTGATTAGAGCTTTTGAGTATTGACTTCAAGTCTTGATGAACATATAAAAGCAACTTTTCCGACAATGACTTCGAATCTGTTTGGCCCTGTTTCTTAGAAGTGCTTTTATTTAGTAGCACTTTTATTATAAGTAGTTCTACAAATAAGCACATACAATTTTTTATAAAAATTCTAAGTGATTCATATAAAAACACTAAAAGTTAAATCCAAAAGATTAAATATCATTAAAGACACTAGAACTCTTCGGATACATAATCTAGACAGATTACTTTGTATGACTTATCACAACAAAAGTCACTCCATGTACAAAAAGTGCGTACTTGAAAAGTAATTTAAGCAAAACTATTTCTCCCTACATTTCAATGAATAAAAACTAGCCTCTGACAAGTGCTCCGCACGTGTCTATTGGCATTTTTATTATTTATTATTATTATTTTTTATATTTTGTTTTATGTTTTATAATTTCTCACTACTTTTTTCACGTTTTAAGGAGCTGATTTTTTGAATTTATAAATTTTATTTTAATGGTTATATTTTACAATAATATCCTCATTTATTATGTTTGACTATTTGTTGAAAGAAGGGTAATTAACCTCTCTCTTGGTATTATAATGATAAAGATAACTGAGCATGCATAACTACAATTAGTAGTTTAAAATGTAACAAAATAAAAACCGGTACCAAGCCGCAGTCCTCCTGCCAAAATCTCGGTGATTTTCCATGGTTAGACGATGAAGTAGCGATGAGAGAGGTAAGTATGAGAAAAAAGGTCGCATCGGAGGAAGAAGGGAAAAAGAGAAGAGAGAAAGAAAGAAGAGACAAATCAGAGAGGAGAGGAGAGAGAAATGATAGAAAAGAGAAGAAACACTTCGGAGAAGAGAAAGTCACGTTAGAGAAGAGAAAGAAATTACTACTGTTTGATAGTGACAATTGTTGTTACTGTTGAACAGTAACTTTTTAAATTGTAAAAATACTCTATTAATTGTCATTGTTTGGCAGTAACAATTATTATTAAAATAGAAAATATAATTTTTTAATTATAAAAATACTCTATTAATTACCACTGAAAATATTTTGGTTCCCAGACTATTACACTTGTATCAGTTTGGTCCTCAGACTTCTAATTTTGAAAATTAAGAATTCTAACTTTTTCAATTTTGCCAATTGAGGACTTTTCCATCAATTTACACATTTTTCATCCAAATTTAGCAATAAATAAAGAAGGAAAAAATGATGCATGAGGAAAAAATGGTAAGGTCTAAATAAAAAAACCATTTTACCCTCAAAAAAGACTTTACATGGCACTATAAAAACATAAATTTGCATAAAAAATATGTAAATTGATAGAAAAGTCCTTAATTAACAAAATTGAAAAAGTCAGAGTCCTTAATTCTCCAAATTAGAAGTCTGGGGACCAAATTGATACAAGTGCAATAGTATGGGGACCAAAATGACTATTTACCCTATCTCATAATATATAATAAAAATAGAGAGGTG
>QANT01008094.1:0-25783 GCA_003254885.1 Purshia tridentata | reverse complement strand
ATGATTTTTCTTTTTCTTTTTTTTTTTGGGCAAGAACTATGGTTTAAATGAATGACTATTCTTGAAAAAAAAAATTAAATAAAAATGAATGACTATTCAGTTATTTCACAATTCAAAGAGCTAAAATGGTAGGTTTTTTATTTATTAATGGAGAGGTAAAAAACGTAGACAGAGCATGGAAAAGAGTCCTTCCATGAAAATTCCTTTTTTGGTTTTATACTAAAATAACATTTTATTTGTGTCTCATTTGACAAATTGCATGCGGGAGGCTCAAGTCATGTGTTTCGTTTCTGTTATGAGTTAGTTGTCGGCACGCATTTTGAAAACTTTGGTCAGTTCATGTCTAAAACAACGGCCCAAATAAAAAAGTTGATGTCTAAAATGCTGTAATTTTACATTTCATCTTTCTATTCACGAGACTCTTCAAAACTTTGAGAGTTGGGGTAATATTTGGTTTATAATTTGGTATCAAAGTATAAGAATGGTACAAAATATATTTGGCTTATAATTTGATACCAAAATTTTTGGTGTCAAAACAAAACATATATCTGGTTTTTATATATATGATGAAAATTTGATAGAAGACATTAACGAAAATAGACACAGTAGCAGCACATTATGGATGTGACTTTAGCCCCAGTGATTGCGGTGAAAAGGTCCAAGTTTAGAGTGATGGCTTTTTCGGACCAGAAAATAATTCATTTTGTTTTTCTTAATTAAAACGACTTGAAAATGTTTACAATGTTGCTCTTTGCATCTATGCTTCAAATCCAAAGGGCAAAACCAAAGCTAATTATTAGCACAAAATAATATGCCAAAAAGATACTCTTGCGTCTGACCCACATCTTTTTTTAGCTTTTAAACGACAACTTTCACCTCTCTGCTCATGCATCTATGTCATGTTTTAGCTTCTAAACGACAACTTCCGCCTCTGCTCATGCATAACATATAATGAAACATTTTGTTATTGGGTTAAGCAAAAAAAAAAACACATTTTGATACAACAAACCAATATAATATTTTTAGTGATAAATAGTTTAACATATAATGTTGTCAAAATTTACTAGAATATATGGTGCTCTCATCATTATCGACAGTTTAACTATATAATATAAAAAACAATCGAATGATATAATACATTTGAGATTTTACACTACAAGGTAATATAATACATCTGAGATTTTACATCACAAGGAAAAATCATTAAAATTATTTTTCCAAAAAAAAAAAAGAAAAAATTTNATTAAAATTATTTTTCAAAAAAAAAAAAAGAAAAAATTTGGAGGCCATAGAATTCTGGCAAGCTTTCCGGCACTTGATTTGGATCACACATCCATAAACATAACTTTTGAGTCAGTTCATAAAGTGCAATGCAATTCCCCAAAGCACATGCATGCATGTAGTCTGTTTATGTACGCAATAAGATAACTTTGAACATGGTTTGAATGAGTGATAAAGTCAATGACATTCGGGTTAAAGTTAGTTTAATGTCCATCGACACCAAATAAAAGAAGAATTTGAATCCCATGCTATTTATATGCAAGATCAGCACACAGGTTTTAGGATAAAAGATTACATTCACTTACAAATCATACATATTGTATAAATTTAAATATTAAATTTAGAATCGTAAAAGACTTTCGTGAGTTTTTGTTTTGGTTTTAAAATTTGGTGTTCTTTTTATATTTTCTTCTAGATGATATAACAGAGGGTACTTGACCATCCATAGTCATTGCTGTGTCAATTTGTCTTACTTCATAATGCATATATACTCAAGCCACTTACCACAACAATTCACTTTGAGCCTTGAAAAGTCTAAACGCTAAATCATCACGAAGTCTAAACTTGGGGCCTTCATTGTTCTCGAAGCAATGAAATAAATTAATATCTTTGGACAGATCATGAGCCTTTCTTGTTTCTACTGCCTTTTGAAGCTACCTAGCTAGCAATTCATTATGAAATTAGTATTCTTCTCCGTTTGTATTAATTTCTATTGGCTCTTTCCCTTTCATCTCTTTCCTTTATTAGGGTTTCCCAATTCCCATCACAGAGAATCGGTGCCAAACTGCCAACCAACCAAACCATTATGAAATTAGTATATATCTGTTCACCAACTCATTTTGGAATATGCATTATCTTGTTTGTCTTACACAAACACTAAATCTAAAAAATTTAAGCCGATCCCAATGAATAAGCCAAAGATGTATATAAAGTTAATACCTCCCTTTACATGAAGCTCCTTGTGCAGTTGGAGAGATATGACAATATAGGTGTAGCCCCCACACTGCATGAAATAAGTAGGGCATGAGCTAGGTTTGGAGGTTCCAAACTCATGACCACCTACAACTAGAACTCTAATTCCATGTCAAACAGCCACTAAACACTGCTTAAAGAGAATAAATCAACAATATATATCAAATTAACAGTTTGTTGTAACTGTCATAATTTTCTACCAGACTGCTTGATATATATAAAATTATCGTATTGTTAACAAGACTTCACATTTAAATAAAAATTAACTTAATAAACCACACTTTTTCGTAGTATGATATTTCTCAAATAATAACAAGTTGGCAACTTGGCATATAAGTTTAGGCCAGAATACATGTCTCTTTCACATTACCCACATTAATGGTTAGTAGCATCTGAGAATCATAGCCCACTCAAGTTTATTGCTTGAAATTGCCCTTGATATAATAAAGAGATGGTTGATAAGTGTAGAAAATGACCAAATATTGGGATCTGCTGGATTGCAATATTGAAATCAATGCCCTAAAACGACACATGAAAACAACTTGTTCGTTCCCTCTTAACGTCGTTTTGTTTCCAAATGTTGTTGGTGAGAAAATCAAACCCTTTTATAATTAAGAAAACAATGACAGATTAAATTCAAACAGAAAACTGAGGTTATTGTCCTTGTCCATTTATTAATGTCGATTATCGACAAATTGTGTGATATAACTCCCTGGGAGGCTAGGCCCTAGCCTCTAGCTGTAGTAATTTTGCACTTAGTCTTAACTCGGAGGTGTATTCAGTTAGGATTTTAATGGACTTTGGTGGAATTGAAAAGTCATATGGTATTCAATTAAGACTTTTAAAAAGTTATAAAAGTCTAGTGGTATTCAATCAAAACTTTTAAAAAGTCTATAAAAGTCTAGTAGTATTCAATTAAGAGTTTTAAATAGTTTATAAAAATCTATTAGTATTCAATTAATACTTTTAAAGAGTCTATAAAAATTGTGTGGTATTCAACAAATCATTGAATTATAAAGAATTGAGGGTGTATTCAATTAGGATTTTAATGGACTTTTGTAGAGTTTTTTTAAATCATTGACTTTGATAGAGTTTATTGATTTTTAAGGATTTTCATAAACTCCATATAGACTTTGAAGGAATTCTATATAGATTTTAATAGAGTTTGTTAGACTTTTCTTATAGACTTTGATAGATTTTTATAAACTTTATAATAATTTTGATAGAGTTTGGTAGAGTTTTTTTATTTTTTATTTTATGATTTTATGATTTTTCCTGATATTTTGTTATTATAGCAGTGTAGTTAAGTTCTATCATCACAGTCCTATTTTTATTCATGATAGACTTTCGTGGACTTTTGAGTGTAAACTATGTTATATCAAAGTCAATAATTCTCTGACCTTCCTTATGTAGATTTCAAAGGATTTAAAATATATATATATATATTTTATATTAATTTCAAATATTTATAAGGCTATATAAAAAAAAAATATGTAGTTATTTTTTTAACATCAAAGCCCACCCCCAATTTATCAAAATTAACTTTTTGTAATATTGTCACTTTCATATCCCCAATTTTTTTTTTTTGGTTACAAACTTCCATACCCCCAATTCTTTTTTTTTTATTTAAACAGACTTTCATACTCCCAATTCGATATATAAGTTATTAACAGATATGCTTGATGAAAATAAAAACTAATCATTTGTTTAATAAATAAATCACATGGCTTGGTTGTCAAATAAAATTAATATGAAAAAACACAATCCAACATAACATTGATGCTTTGCTCACATTGAAATGAGTAACAATATTAACACAATCCTTGACTCAAATGGCCATAACCTTCAGTAACTATATATATGAATATATTTATATATATATATAGGTATATATTGTATGGTATTCCAATATATGGTTCTATTGTTTGGAGAAGATTGCAGCCCAACATTTTATATTATAATACATATAATGATAAATTATAATTAGTATAATCTTTAAATTGTTATATATTTAATTATTGAATAGGAATATCGTAATATGTGATGTTAGGGTTCGTAAGGTAGGAGTCACTAATATATTGAAGTCACTGGCTCAATCTAGAACCTATGGGCATTGTCTTTTCCTAAAGTTGAAAGGTTTATTTTTGGCAATGGGTTGCAAGAAACAATTCTATACAAGCTTGTAAATTTGGGGTACGGGCATGTCATTCCTGGTCTGGCAATAATCATGAATGAGAATAGGACTGTGATGGTAGAACTTAACTACACTGCTATAATAACAAAATATCAGGAAAAATCATAAAATCATAAAATAAAAAAACTCTACCAAACTCTATCAAAGTTATTACAAAGTCTATAAAAATCTATCAAAATTTATAAGAAATGTCTAACAAACTCTGTTAAAATATATATAGAATTCCGTCATGGTGTGTTTGGATGGAGAAAAAAAACTTAAAATTTAAATAAAACTCAGTATTTAATAAATTACATGTTCTAATTTCCTTATTTAGATTCATAAACATAGAATTTTGTAAATTCTATATGGGAAAAAAACTTGGAATTTGAGCGCTATAAATTCCAACTTTAAATTCTATCTAAATGGATGTCATTTTACAAATTCCAATTTTTATAAAAGAAAATTAAGTCATATACACTTATCACCTTACTAAATAATTACAATACCATCACCACCACCACCACCACCGTCATCACCACCAACACGCCGCCACCACCACCTCCACCACAGTCACTGCCTCACCACTACCATCTCTTTTGCCGTTGCCACCACGACGGCAACAGTCACCACCACCACAGCTGCCGCCACCACCACCACAACCTCCGCCATTGCCACCACCACTATAGCCCCTCCACCACGACGGCAACAGTCACCACCACCACAGCTACCGCCACCACCACCACAACCTCCGCCATTGCCACCACCACTACAACCTCCGCCATTGCCACCACCACTATAGCCCCTCCACCACCACCATCGTCGATGTCGCCGCTACTGCCACCACCACCACCACCACCATCTCCACCCTCACCACCATCGTCGTTGCCACCGGTCACCACCAATGCCACATCCATCACTGCCATCACTATCACCACCTACCGCCGCCACCACCACCATCGCCATCACCACCATTACCACAACCTTCGGCACTACCACCACCACTGCCACCGCCACATTGCCTCTCCACCACCAACATCGTCGATGTCACTGCTGCCGCCACCATCACCACCACCACCATCTCCATCGTCACCACCATCATCATCGCCACTGGTCACCACTAGCGCAACATCCACCACTGCTATCACTACCACCACGCTATTGCTGTCGGCGCCACCATCACCACCACCGCCATCTTCACCACAACCGCCGTCGCCGCCACCACCACCACCGTTTCTCTCACCACCCTTGGATCATCACCCATACCAATATCATCAACTCACCACAAGCATCATCCTTCTTGTTACCACCCTCCATCATCACTCATTTATAATTGATGGCATTAAAAAAAAAATCATTATAAATTTTGTATTTAAATTCCACTATGTTTATATGTTAGCCAAACAAGAGAATTCACATATTCTAGAATTTTAAATCACATCATTTTAAATTCCGTCATTTGTGAATTTCTTAGTAATTTCAAACTACTTCATCCAAACGCACCATCAAAGTCTATATGGAGTTTATGAAAATCCTTAAAAAACAATAAACTTTAGCAAAGTCAATGATTTAAAAAAACTCTACAAAAGTCCATTAAAATCATAATTGAATACACCTTCCTTAAGCAATTGTTATCTATTGTACAGTTCATCTCCAATTCCAAATGGGATTAGCAACTATTTAAACTATATTTTGATGGGTAATCTTCTTTTTTTTCCGATCGTGAATCTGAACGCCATATTTAATTAAGACTCAACTCTAAAATGAGGAATTATATTAATACAGAAATTTGAAAATGCTTCTATAAATTTGGATTTGATCTGAATTCCAAGGTGTAAATTTCTGAGGTTTTTGGACGCATTTTAATCCGATAAATCTGACTAATTAATTTACATTTGTTATTCACTATTCGTATCGAACTGGACCAGGCCGGTCCTTAACCCAAAAAATTAGAGCCGGGCCTAGTTGCAAGAGGCCCGATTCTGGCATAACTACCTTTCACTTTGCAAAACAGGCGCGTTTAAACACGCGCACCAAAGGCGGGAGCATCCCCGCTTAAAGCCCACTTCAGTCTCAAGTCACCTTCTTCTGACGCTGTTAGCTTAGCTCACTCTTCATCGAGCCTGAGTACACGGTTTTCCGTTTGAGCAAATTCCTGTGCATAACCGCCAAAACCCTCATCCCCAACTGAATTAGGGTTTTTATCAGATTCGCAGATTCATTGTCTCAATGGACGACTCCGCGATGCAACTCATCTCTGAAATCGGCACCCAACTCCGCAAACAAACTCGCTCAAACAAGGATTTCATCGTCAAATCGCTCCGTGTAAGCCATTTTCCTCACATATACATGGGCTAGTGTGTTTGAATATTCATTTCGTTAGCATAGCGATTGCGATTGCAAGTGGTCTTGTGGTTTTGTTTGTGTTTGAATTGTACAATTCGGTGGCATAGCATTTGCAATTGACCATGTGGTTTTGTTTATTTGTATGTTTCGGTTGGCAGCAAGCTACCAGCTCTTTGTCACAGCTGGAGCAGCCTTTGCTGGAAGGTGCCAAAAAATTGGAAGCCACCAAGAAGGTAGAAGCCGCCATAAAGCCCCTGGCGGAAGCCATTGTTCGTGGCTTGCTTAAGCATAAAGATAAGGATGTGAGGCTTCTGGTGGCCATCTGTGTCACTGAAATTTTTCGGGTCATGGCACCCGAACCGCCTTTCAAGGACATATATCTCAGGGTAACAACTTTCCATGTCACATTTAACTGTGTGTGTGGCTGTGTACTCATCATTGCAAGTTATTTTATACTCCCCTCTTTCATTTCAGGATATTTTTAATCTTATACTCAGCGTGTTTGCGGAGCTAGCTGATACAGCGAGTCCACTCTTTTCAAAGAGGGCTAAAATCGCACAGACTGTTGCTCGATGTAAATGTTGTGTGATCATGTTGGATACCGACTGCAATGATCTAGTTATCGAATTGTTCAATATTTTCTTCTCTGTTGTGAGGTTATGATCCTTTCTATGCTTCCCTAGTTTATAACTTTTCTATGCTTCATTTTTTATTTTCTAGGTAACCCTATTGTGCATTTCAACGATCTGGCCTCTTCTTATTATAAGATATCAAATTTATTGGAACAAAAAAAATTTGCTACTTGCATGCTTGTCCTGCAACCTGTATGGTTAGAACATGCTTTATTTTTATGTCTACCAAGTTATGTGTATCTGAGATTAGAGCCTCCATGAAATTTATTAAAGGCCAATTTGTTAGATTTTTGAATTTAAGTACTGGGTTAACTTTAATGGCACCAACAATAATAGCTTGCAACTTTTGTTCCTGTAGAGAACATCATGAACAGAGCTTGATCAATGATGTTTTGTCTATAATGGCTCATATACTAAATGAGGAAGCTTCTCAGCCACTTTTGGATGTGGTCCTCCGAAATCTTGTGGAGGGAAAGGTGAGTGTTAGAGCATGTGCTTCAAATTTTAGTAAGAATGTTATTTTACATGATGAACTGGTCATGTGTTTTTTATTTCAAAATATATTCTTTGGTTTTTTTTAGTAGAATGGCTGTCATATCCACGCTTGTTACAATGATCTTTTTGTATGCACATTTATTTATTTTCATCTATATGAGGTAACATGTAGAATTGTGAAGCTATTGTTTTAAAATGTTACATGCTTCTTATGCATTATTGAACATAAACAAAAAGGCTTTTGTTCAATGCTCATTAATCTATTTGTTACATTTTTTTGGCCAGTTGAATTGTAGTGTGTGCATGCATATTTAACGAATTATGCTATTGTAATTTTTATGTACATGGTTATACATTTTAAAATATAATTTTTGTTTGATAAAACAAACAGAAACCATGTAATGCTTTTTTTTATGTGCTAATGCCCTATATCAAATTAACTTCATTTCCTCTTGCATACAATTTTGTTTCTTATTTTACTTTTTACAGGATGCAGTCTCTGCTTCTTCTCAGCTTGCAGTTTCTGTGATCCAAACTTGTGCAGAAAAACTTGAGCCCTTGGTTTGTGGTTTTTTAACATCTTGTATTTTAGATAGAGATGCTGTTGTGAGTGACCTCAAGGAATTTTACCATGAAATCATTTTCAAAATTTTGGAGTGTGCTCCTCAGATGCTTCTTGCTGTCATCCCAAATTTGACTCAAGAATTACTTGTATGTCTTCTTGTCGAAGTTCATTTTTTTTCGGCATTATCATTTCATCCTCATGGCATTGGCCATTATGTTCGTTCTCTTTAAAGTTCTATTATGCTTCTTGTGCTTTGAAAGTGATCATTAAATATCACTTGACTCTGATTATTTCTGCAGACTGATCAGGTTGACATCCGAATAAAAGCTGTTAATTTAGTTGGAAAACTCTTTACACTGCCTGAGCACCATATTGCACAGAAATATCATGACCTCTTCGTAGAGTTTTTGAAAAGATTCTCTGATAAATCTGTGGAAGTTAGAGTTAGTGCTCTACGATGTGCTAAAGGTTGCTACATGACCAATCCCTCTGGGCCAGAATCACAAGAAGTTCTCTGTAAGTTGAGCATTTTTTTTTCCTGTATGAATTCTGATTATGTAATTCCCAGAATTTGATTTATTTCTCATTTGTTGATTTATCAGCTTCCCTTGAAGTTCGACTACTAGATTTTGATGATAGAGTGAGAACACAGGCAGTGATTGTTGCCTGTGATCTTGCCATGTTTAATCTGAAGTGTTTTCCTCCCAAACTAATATCTCAAACTACTGAAAGACTTCGGGACAAGAAGGTATTTCTACAACAAAAAGTTTTGGTTGGCTAAATTACAGTTTTTGGCTTGCATTAATATTTTGTTTGCTTTATTTGCAGATATCTGTTAGAAAGAAGGCTCTGCAGAAGTTGATGGAAGTGTATCGAGATTACTGTAACAAATGTGCTGAAGGCTACATAGCAATAAATGACCACTTTGAACAGATTCCATGTAAAATCTTGAGGCTCTGCTATGATAAAGATTGTAAGGAGTTCAGGTCTGCTTTCTCACATGTTTAGTTTCTAAAGTTTAAATCAATGTTTTACAATGTTGTATTCAACTGATATCATTATTTATATTATTATACTTCAGGTTCCACAATATGGAGCTTGTAATTGCAGAAGATTTATTTCCGGCTTCTCTTTCAGCTGAGGAAAGGACAAGGCACTGGATCCATTTGTTTTCTCTTTTCACCCCTCTTCATGTAAAGGCTTTGAGCTCTATTTTATCTCAGAAACACAGGTATTATTACCAACTTGCCCTTGCTACAATTAAGGTGAAAATCTTGTTCCTTTACAAGGTGCGAATGTTTTGTAGGTTGCAAACCGAGATGAGAAAATATTTAGCTGCACGAAAGAAAGAGAAGGTACAATACTTGAAAAACATGCTTGTTAACTTTGGCCTATATATTGCTAGCGAAATACATTGTGCACTGTCCATTATTGGCATACCATGTATTCCTTGGGTCAGTTGAAGTAATTTTCTGGAAAATCATGCTTAACTAATATTTTTTCAATATCTTATTTTTGTTTTCTTTTCTGGAAAATTTTAATATCGTTATCACTTTTTATGATTTTAGAGTAGATTTTAGTCCCTTTATGCGAATAGTTGGCTGGATTGTTATTCAAAATTAAAAAGTGTAAAATCTTGGTAAGGCTACTTGTTCTTACAGATCCTATGTTGAATATCCATAATTGTCAGCAATGTAGGTGTTACAAGCAATTGCTTCCCCTCTTTTATGAATATCAGTTTACCATGTAGAAGATTTTTTTCATTTCTTGTTTGCACTTGATTTAGGTATTTTTAGTAATAGAAGTGTGTCCAAGTGTTCAATCAAATATAATACTTTGATAACTGTTACCTTTTTAAATCAAGTTGTTCAGATCTTCTAGAGGCCTAAAATGTGTCTTTGCCTAATTACAAACTTTTTTTTTTCTTTCCTGATTTGCTTCCTCTTGAGTCACATTACTGCACCAAATTTCCATTGCTTTGAAATATATCATGGTGCACCTGCATGTGACGAATGTTACAAGAAATCTTGGGCTAGAGGCTAAAGCTACACACAATAGATTTAATAATTAGTCCTTGTATTTTGAACTCATCAAAAAGTTGTTTAGGGTGTACAATGGAAAATATTATATTTAAATTTTTGTATTTTGTTGCAACTGGAGAAAATTCTATATAAGTTTTCATTTGTGTCTGCGAACAGTTGGATGGCAGCTTTATGCTTCTCGGTTATACTTAATAGTTTTGAATAAATAAGACGCTGGACTTCATGTTGCAGGGGAATAATCCAGAAGAGATGCAGAAGATATATAAAACGTCATTCTTGAAAATGGCAGTCTCCTTTGCAGATCCTTCCAAAGCAGAAGAGTGCTTTCACAAATTGCACGAAATGAAAGATAATAACATTTTCAATTCGCTGGCTTTATTATTGGATGAACTAATATTTTCAGATGCCCAGACCCGCAAAGTGCGTCTATTTACCTTTAATTTTAATTAAATGGTCCTGTGGAATCCCATGTTACTATTTTATTCAGTTCTGCATCATACAGCTACAGTAATATGGAGTCATCTAAAGCGTTTTAGGAAACCTAGAAACACATTATCACTCTCTCTGGTCATAGCTAATGTTAGTTCACCCATGATAAGAGAAGTTCCACTCGTATTTGTCTTTGAATAGAGGTCCTCTTTGAGCTTTCAATGGTCTGAGGCCTCGGAGACATGTCCTGAGTGTTGACCTGAAGCATTTAAAGGGATCTGAAAAGCTTAGGCCCATTAGAAGTCTTGGGTTGAATAAAATTAGTTCAAGCGTCAAGCACCATCTAATTATGCTATCCTGACTTCATTGTTTCATTGAATTAGAGCCATGATAATTGGTCCTGTTTATACTCCTATGAGCGAGGTCAACTTTTTGTTTCCTTAGATTGACTTTATTTCTTTAATTTGATTCATTGCAATTTTGATGGGGAGTTGTTTTATGTTGTGGAGGCCAACTTGGATTTTGGTTTGGTTACTCATGAGATGGTTTCAAGCAACGATCTTCCTGTTTTTATTGGTTATTTTTCCTCTTTCTGATTAAGAAACCTTCTAGTAACAAAATTATAATAGGTTACCTTTCTCAGTGTTCCTCTTCTTTAAGAAATATCTTTGTCTACTTATTTATAGTATTACTTATTTTCAGGACAAGTTTCTGAATATGATTGGAGAGAAACATCAGAATTTTGAGTTTTTACGAACACTCTCCTCAAAATGCTCTTATAATATATTCAGCTCAGAGCATGTTCGCTGCATTCTAGATATTCTTTCCAGTAACAGTCCTGGAAACAAGCACTTGGAGGCTTCCTATGTCCGACTTCTTCTGGTAAGAAGATTTTTTCCTAAGTGGATTTGAATGATGCCTTTCCTCGTCAGAAGAGAAAAACTTTTGTAAGTGAACATTTAAGTCTATTCTGAGTTTGAAAAGACAAAGCCATCCATGCAAGGGAATGGCCATGAGGACGCTTAACATAGGCCAAGCACAAAAATACTTTTATAGCTCGAAAACATGAGGAATGATCACGAATTATCATTGTTTTTGTTGTGGTTGCCAAGGCATATAATTCTGGCATAGATGAATCTCAAGGCTTGAATTTTATGATTTAAGAGTGCCATGCCTTAGACTGAGTTTCATTTCACTTAAGGCTGGGGTTAGGTGGTAGGGTCAGCTTCTGGTTGAATTTTTCTGTCACTATTTCAAACCTAAATTGGTTTCTTACATTGCTGTTGGGACAAAGCTTAAGAAAAGGGGTCAATTTCCTGACGAGTACAGGATATTATCAAAAGCTTTGTATATATAAGTTAGAATTTACCTTTCTATTGAATTTAGCCTTGTATCTATGTTTTATAACAATAGAGAAGAGTGAGGAAGATGGAGGATAACAATTTGGAGGTTGAATGGGTTGTATGACCAAGTACTATCTCAGTGTCTAGTGGGAATAATTTTGTCCCTTCTTTGTTTGAAAGTGTCTTGCATTATAATAAAGAAGCATAATTCGTCATTGTAACTTTTTATTGAAAGTTACTTCCGTTTTTTTACCTGGTTCAGGAAATTACTAGCGTTTTCCCCACACTCTTGAGAGGTTTAGAAAGGCGATTTCAGATGTTATTAGAGGGGAGCAACCCAATTAATGATAAGTTGATTGAAGTGTTAGCCAAAGCAGGCCCTCATATATCTTTCAAACTCAGGTAATTTCTGCAGTATTTTTTTCTTTCTTCTTGTATTTGTACTTGGTAGCAAATTTTCCAACTGGATGGAGTTTTATGAATATCTCTAAAGATGTTTTTCCTCCCCATCCTTAGTTGGCATATCTTGAAAGTCAAAAATATGATTCTTGTATGAATAAAAACATTCAGAAGTGTAGATCGATCTATTTGATTGTGATCTCTATGCTTAATTTTCAAAGCAACTGCCATGATGGTTAACTGTATTGCTAGCTTACTTCTTTCTAAGCTACCTTTTCTTTCTCTTGTAGTTTCTTTAGGGACTTCATCTCTAAATTTTCTCCCTTTCTGTTCAATATAAGGCAATTTCTAATCTAAACCTGGTTTTTCAGAATGTTTTGAGAGTAGCTGCAGCTTTTTTTTTTCTTCCTTTGTAGTGAAATCTACCCTTTTCTGGAAAGGGTTTGTCTGGAGGGCACTCGGGCTCAGTCAAAATATGCTGTTTCAGCGATTGCTGCATTAATTGATACTTCTAAGCAAGACTATTTCTCAACACTGTGCAAGGTATGCTTAGCTCAAGCTTTTGGAGTTTTAGATTTGTTTATCATAGTGTATCCTTAACCGTTATGTAAGCAAGACTATTTCTCAACACTGTGCAAGGTATGCTTAGCTCAAGCTTTTGGAGTTTTAGATTTGTTCATCATTGTGTATCCTTAACCGTTATGTAAACCAAGAGTCATTTTATGTTTTTACAGTCACATAGAGTTTTGTGGTTTTCATTTTCCTCTACTAATGGTTGTTAGCTATATTGGGTCACCATTTCTTATATCCATGTGCGTGTATATGTATATTTATTTTATATGGATGCATATTTTTTATTCTTTATTTACCAACATGAAAAAGGTTTTGGTTAAGTGGTTAGGGTCATTTTTTCTACAGGTGATGGGATCAGTACTTTAATATGGATACAAAATATTACAATTGGAATGAATCATGGACTAGTCTAGTAGGCCTTCTACTACCAAGCCTTAACTTTGGCTTGAATTTTGGTTGGGCCCTATGATTTAAAATTCCTGGTCCACACCCTAAGGATTTTTGGCTAGGCTGAGTAGGATGCCCTGGCAGCACGACCATGGATACCCACAGTGGTTGGATTTTCTTGAGTCTTCTTTGACATGAATTTTATTAATATCACTGTGTGATCTTGTAACCAGAGCACGTCTAGTTACATTTTCATCAAGAAAACAAATATATCATACAAGTGTTAAAGGGAAGAATTATCTCATTTATGGAAAAGAAGGGAAGTAGGAAATAGCTACAATATTAGTGAAACAAGAACATGAACAGGAATAAGCTTAGGAGGACCTAGCTAAGGTCTAGTTGGGGGGAACCTTATGTGTAATTTTAATGTTACAGATTTAAGCTTTGCTTAGTTGGGTGCCCACAAACAAAAGGAAGCTCTTAGTTGTCACCATAGGTGGACCTTCGTTTAGTTGGGCTCCTTCAAATAGCTTAATTCCCACTTGGGTGTTCCATGCTTTCTGGTCGTTAGTAACCTAGAACAAGAAAAAAAAACTTTTATGGTTCCACTCTTTATTTTACATTTTTCACTTTTCACTTCATCTCTCTAGGATGGTTCTAATTCTCAGGACTCAGACGAGAGCTCCGTCTCTCCTAGTGCTCCAATTGTTCTTTCATATTTCAAACGTCCATTGCTCTTAAAGAAGAAAAATTCGTTGCGCAACTTGCTTCTTGGTTTCTTGGTTTTATTTTGCAACAGTTGTTGCATATTTCACATTTTCTGGTTAGTTAGCTCTCTGCCTGCTTCTCTTTCATTTGTTTAGTTATACATTATGCCATGTTTAAGTTCATCTTAACGAGGGTAAAATCTTAAGTCTGCCATTTGGTGTAAGTTCACTGACTATATATGTCATCTCTCTCTCTCTCTCTGTGAATACTAAATAATTTCAAAATTGTCAGATTTGATTTAAGTGGCATAAATACCACAAATCTGTAGTGACAATCAACTTGTGTTCATCATGTCTAGGAACTTGTGGATTCTCTACGTTGTGGGTTGAACATACCAACGGTGTTACAGTCCTTGGGCTGTCTTGCACAGTATTCTATTTCAACATTCGAAAGTCAAGATGGAGAGATCACTCCTTATATATGTCAGAAAATTTTCCAAGTAAGACGTCAGCTGTGAGAGGCATATGTGTATATATATACTTGCTGTTTTTGAACTATGTTGCATGCCAGAATGAAGTAGATTTTGAATATTAATTTTTAAAACAAGGATTTCAAATATTGTTGCTGAATTTTTATTTGCTTCAAGTGCTTGTGGAAAATTGTTGGTAAAATATGTGAACTTCTTTTGTGTAGGTGGATTCTTCAGATTATGTAGATTCATTCGATGATGTGTCCGGGTGTAGCAATTCTTGCAAATTAAAGGTGGGTGATAGGAATAGTTTCACTGAATGTATTAGTTTTTGGTTCAGCTGCTAATGGTTTTTACCCTGAAAGTTTTGATTTGCTGTCTAGTGTCCTGGGAATTTTTTCTTTGATTGTCTTGATCCCTGCTAACATAATTTCTTGTTGAAAAAAAGGCTTGAAAAGAATAATTGGATTGATTTTGGAATGTTAACAGATTAAATAAATAAATGTGCGATAACAAATTTGATACTTAATGAAGGCTGAAAAGCCTTTTCTTATCATGGCTTTTTGTATAAGCAAAAACTTGAGTAGAGCTGTGAGTGGGATTTAGTGAGATAAGGTTGACATTTTAGTGGGTAGTGGTTTATTGAGTTTCTTTGCAAGAAAAATTGCTTTGTTTTTATACAAATTAGTTTAGTGCAGTTATTGTTGAGATATGTTATTATACCTTTGTCACTGAAGTGCTTCGGTTAGCATATTGGATGCTTGCTTTGTTTTTTATTTTGTGTTTGTTTTGTTTTGAATACTTTGCACTGATATAGTTTGCAGGAGTGCTTATAAGAAGCCTGAGTGATTAATTTATGTTAATAAACAATTTAGAATTGTTGTTTTCAGAACGAATAAATCTCCTGTTTAAGGGCCTATATGAAAGAAGATGCTTGAATCTGTGGCAAGCAAGGATCAACCTCCTAAGGGTTCAAAATCACGATTGATGATTATATAAATTGAGTTTAACTATATAGAAATTGCGCCTTCTTATAGATGTCTCAATGGTTGCACTGGTTTAATCACTTGTTTTACAGATATATGGGCTGAAAACACTTGTCAAGAGCTTCTTGCCGCATCGGGGAACTGATACCAAACGGAAAATTAATGAGCTGTGGGACATTTTGTCATCAATGCTGCAAAAGGGTGAAACTGTTGATGGTATCACATCAGGGTAAGATTTCATATAGCACTAATTCTTCATACTGGTCAGCCCAATTGAAATTGGGGAAGAAAGTAAAATAGCTGAATCATTTACTACAACTTTATTATTTGTATGTATCCTTGCGTTGAGTTTTTATTGATTTCTAGCTTATGCTAGATACGTTTTGGACATTGCATTGGCTTTTGATTAGCATCTGTGTGGTGCTTGAATGAAACAATAAAACAGGTTATATTTTGTTTTTGTAAGCATGAGTGGTTTAAGTTTAATCTTGGGAGAGGGATGTTTTAAAATCTTTGATCAAAATTTTCAAATTCACAATAAGATCAGAGAGAATATTCTCATGCTATGCTTTTACTGAGACTGATGCTTATTATATTGGAATGGCATTATCGAGCCAATAGATACACGCCAGTGTAAAGAGGCCACAATTTCCAGCATTATGTTGTGCCTTTAAGATCATTATAGTCATTGCTGAATTTTTTTATATTTTATTCTTGCTTGTCAAAAGTATCTCTGAACATTTCTTGTACTCATTTGGTTTTACTTATTGTGCAATGCAGTGAAAGTGATAAGGCTAGTATCAGAGTAGCTGCTGCAAAGTCTGTTCTCAGGCTTTCCCGAAGATGGGATTTACATATTTCTCCAGAGATCTTTCGCTTTACAATATCAATGGCAAAGGTATGTCAGTTTGGTTGTGCTTTAAAAACAGGCCAGCTGATGAAATAGGTAACAGAAACAAAATTATGTTTTCATTGATTGGGAATAGTTTGCGTTTCCCTTCGTTGTGATTGGGAATGGGAATAACATACACTTTTGGGAAGACGGTTGTGTTGGCGATTCATCTTTCCACTCTTCATTTCATCATCCTTACAGCCTGCTGGTCCTCTTCAAGTCAGAACACACTAATTCACTTCTAACTTCCTTTCACCTTCTTGAGCTTTGTCTTTGAATTTGACCTTCAGAAGCAACTTTAATGATAGGGAACTCATAGAGTTTTGCTGTCTTGAATAAATAGTATCTTCTTGAGTTCAGTCCAGTCCAACAATTAGATGTTTGACTATCTGTGGGTTCTATATAACTCTTTTTTTACTTTCTATGTTGGGAAATCCAGATGAATCCGTTTTGGGCTCTATAATATGATTTGAAAAACTTACATACCTACGAGAATGCAAATTCTTTGTGGTTGGTGGCACATGGTAAGAGACCCTACATGCTTCATTATTGCCACAGTGGTGTGTTTTGTACAAAAATTCGAGTGGAATTATCAATCACATTTTTTTATATTGCTTTTTCTTCACAAATGTGGTGTAGGTTGTTGCATGCGTATCGTGTGGTGTGGGTTTGGCCTGGAAGTTATTCTGTGTTGCCTGGAGACTTCTTGGGGGAAAACAAGAAGGCTTTTTACACTTAGGCATTGTGTCGTGTTAGTTTCTATTTGAAGTGTCTGGTTGGAAAAGAATAAAAGAATTTTGGCAATAGGGTAGAGGAGTTGGATTTTATTTGGGACAACTCGAATATCTAGCCTTTCTGAGGTGCCGTTGTCTAAGCATTGTAGGGATAATTTTAGTGTAATTCATCCTCATTGGGTAGGATTTCTCTGTTGACTGTATCATGGGCTTTTATATTAGGTTTTATTCTGACGGACTTCTTGTCCAACTTCTCTTGTTTCCCTTCTCGGTTTCTTATTAAGTTCTTGTTTCCTACAAAAAAAAAGAAATATGAAAAGATATATTGGAGTTCATGATGTTTTGCAGCTGTACATGAATGAGCTTTGATTTTGTGATATTACCGAGTCTTAGTGAGTTGTTTTGTTCATAGATTGGTCAAATAAATGCATTTACAATAAATAAAAAGTTCCTAGATGGCATTGGTGAATCTCCCCTTCCTGCATTTGTTATAACTTATAATATATGCATCTGATATCAATCACCAATTAAGGCTTGATTCAGTTGAGTTGAGCTGTGTTCTTCACTATTACTATAATCTTATACCTAGTTAAGTTTGATCTCATTATCACTCTTTAGTTGTCATTTCAATTATATTTGTGCCCAATTGTTTTCTCCTGATGCTTTTCAGGATGACTCTCCTTTGGTTAGAAGATTATTTCTCAATAAAACACACAAATTACTGAAGGAGCATGCTATTCCTAGCAGATATGCATGTGCTTTCGCAATGGCCACCTCAGATTGCCTCAAGGATCTGCAAGAAGATGTATGATAATATGATTTATCTATGCAGTTATTGCTGTAGACTTCGTTTGAATAATGTCTGCTGATACCATTCAATTTAGTCATTAAAATATATGGCAGAATTTGTCAAGGATTACAGTAGAGAAGCTCGAGTGCATCAAATCTCAGGACCGCAAGAAGGATTAATCACTGACTTTCCAGCATACATAGTGGTATTCATGATCCATCTTCTTGCTCATGATACGGGCTTCCCACCTGAAGACTGCCAAGATGAAGTAATATATGCTCGGTTTTGCAGGTATTGTGTAACTTAATGCAATTGCAGATTGTGTAGTACTTAATATGAATGTAGTTATGGTGACACTCTTTGAATTATGTTTCTCTTTGCAGTCCACTGTTTGTGTTTTTGCAGGCTTTACTCAATGCTAGTAATGTTGATGGTGCCCTGGATATAGTCAGGGATGCTGTATTGTATTTGATCTGCATTTTCCGTGCAATTAAGAAAGCTGAGGATGGTATTGATGTTGAAAGGACTCCTGTAAGAATTTCTCTCAGATGATCTTTTCCCTTCATTCACTTTATATTTTATGTTTATATTTATAGTAAGGAGTTTTTTCTTTTGATGCAGAAGCTGCACATTCTAGCAGACATTGGGTACTCTTTTGTGACATTAACAAATCAAAATGGCCTCTCCTCATCACATGCTCCTGGGAAAATTTTGTTACCATCATCCTTATATAAAGTAAGTCGTGCTAATAAAATTGGTGAAGAAATTTTTGAAGAAGATTCTGAAATTCTATTCTTTATATTTTGGCTGGATGAATATTTAAAGTTCTAATTAAGTGTTCCACATCTTATCACATTTTGATTATTTGTTGTCTGCAGTCTAATTCAAGATGCCTTGCTCAATCCTGTTTTGACGAGCACTTTGTCAAAAGAGTGGTTCAAATATTTAAATCTAATATCTCTTTGGTATGTATCTCTAAATTTTCTTTACTGATTCAATCATGTGCCCTCAGGACCGTTGTCTAATGATATCTTCCTCATATTTTTGTCTCGTTGGAAAATCTTTATTTACGTCCAGCCTGCTAGTACTGTGCCCAAACGTGCGCAAAAGTGTCGAGATGATAGCACAAAATCTGATGTTATCAAGGACAACACACCTATCTTTGCATCTTGCAAACTAGTTGATTTGTCCAAAGATGGGAGAGCTGAAGCCCGAAAAACTGAGAAGCAAGGCATCAGTACAGGACATGGTCGAAAACGGGCTCTCTCTCCAAGTTCTCCTGGATCGATTTCATTGCATGAATGTTCCAATATGGATTACCAAAATGGTGTATCCAAAAGATCTGAGATTAATCTGGAGAAAGAACATCTTTCATCTTGTGATTCTGCACCTATAAAATCTTCTCTAGATGGATCAAATGTCTCAATCCAGAATATCAAAAGAAATACTGTTCCCTTGATGGAAAATGTTAATGTGAATGGCAGCATTTATGAGGAACATTCCAATCACAGCAGAGCGAAGCTCAAGGGCCCATGCAGTTTGAAAGTAAGAATAACTTCTATCTGAGAATGCACTTTGAAATTGTACTGCATTTAACATTTCATTATCCTTAGTTTATTTTGTTTTGAATTATGTAGGAGATCAGTAGTAAGGGTGAGGCATTAGTCGGGCAACAGATCAAATTTTTGTCTTCAATAGATAATTGGTGAGCTTTTCCATTGACCGAGATGAATTTTGAACATTGTTGTAGGCCTTATTTGTTACAATATTTTTTTTTTTTTTTTTNTTTTTTTTTTTTTTTTTTTGCTTTTTCAGTTGTTATTCAGGTACTGTGGATGGTTATAATCCTCAGAACAATACATACAAGGTGAATAACCGTGACTGGATTTTCCACTTTAAAAAAAAAATTTGTTTGTACTCGAGCAACTATGTGAACATGTTTGACTCATTTTTGTTTTATTGCATTCCTTTGGCATTATTCCCAGATCTGATATTTGTTTGATATTATATTTCATTCTTTACTGGACTGGACCACTATATTTGGGAAATTGGAAGATATCAAGCATGTTTCTGAAAATTTTTTTTTATCCCTTCTGAAGTGGGCTGTTGGTGATTGAAACTTAACTGTAGGACTGGAGTTACATGGGGAAATTACGCTGTAGCAGGAATTGTTGTTTCACTAAATATTAAGAAATTTTCTCCTGTTTATTATAGTTGTTGGTCTAATTATGCATCTCCATCTCAGTAATTGAAAGTAATTTGTTTATGAGTAAGATTCATCTTTCTATTCTTTTCTAACCTCTTACTGTTTTGTTAGGTATGTAGCTATTGCACATTATTGTCACTTTTGTTTTTTTTTATCTTTAATGCATTGGAAGCTGGATTCTTTGTGTAAACTTATTACCTGGGCCATCTCCCTTCTGTTTGACCTGAATTATTGCGACCTAATGCTTCTGTTAATTTCCCATCCAATTGGCAGATCACATGTGATAGTAGTGGGGGTGCTCAATTAGTATGCTTGGAAAGCGAGAGCTGGGAAACTATAACTGATGGTTCCCTAGAGGAAAGGGTAAGAATGAAATACTATTAATGCTTTGATTGGCTTGCAAATGTCATCTTAAGTTTAAAATTAAAAATTTTTAAGTGGTTATGTTTATTTATTTGGACACATCAAAAGGAAATTCATTTGGGGTGTAAAACTGAAATTTAAGGTTTTTTCTCTTTGTTTGAAAGCATATTTTATTACTAAATGTCCCCCTGTCTAGGTGTACTTTTTATTAATAAAATTTTCCTCATACCAACAAGGTTGTTAAAAAGAATTGAAGTAAAGGTGTTTTTGCACAGTTGAACAGTGTGTGCTTGTGAAGGCTGAAAGGTGAACTGTAAATTATTTGCACAGTTGTTCCAATGATTTTTTGGCTGACTCTGTAGTTTTGATGCAGAAGAAGCAAAAGGTGGGGAAGAAAGCTTCTGTAGACACCTCAGCATCAGAAGTTATTGATATGGATGTTGTAAGGCTTGCTACTTTTTTCCTTGTTATTATTTCATTTTGCTCTTTTATTGAGGAATTAAGTGGAATAATTCTGTGAACCTATCTTTGGATCTTAGCATAACTCATCCTTTTAGTGGAATAAATTTTTTAGGTAGATTAACACATCACTTGGCTTAGCCACACCATTACAGGGATAATTTGAGCACTCTCTTTAGCGTAGAAAACAGTACAAGCATGAGTACCAAGCAGCTTTCCATAGACTTTGTAGCTTCTTGCTTATAAGCTGAAAATCTTCCAATTTCATTCCTTAACCAGTGTAGAGACATTAAATTGTGTTTGCAACAGTTCTGATCTTAACTCCTAAAGTTATATATTTGTGCGCGTGTGTGGTTGTTGATAATCCCCTGTTTTCTATTTGACTGTTTTGGCTGCTTATTTCAGGTTTCCAGAAGAACCCGAAGACAGAAGAAAATAAATTATCTATGATGCTATTTTCGTTTGAGTCTAGCTTAAAATTATGACTAGTTGAGATGCCGGACAAGCAGATCAATCCAAGGAATGTTTGGTGCCTCCAGTCTAGCAGAAAGTTCCAACAGGTCATCTTAGACTTTATACCCTTTGCCTTCTGTAAATAATCACTCTAGATGACTAGATGTCAATGTTGTATATATTCTTGACAAGCGAGCAACACCAGGACAGGTTGGTTGCGTGCACATATTTAGGATTTTTTTCTTTCTCTAGTGAAATTTTGTAACGAGTTTGAACTCCAGTTTCTAATTTTTTTTTCCCTCCCACATAAAAAATATTCATATTTATCGATATATACAGTATATGCCCCTTTCACTGAGGGATCTCTTAAATCATTTTATTTAAGGAATCTCTCATGGCATAGGGCCCACTCGTATGATATTTTAACGGTCCACTATTTTTCAAACTAATATATACATACTAAATAAATATGGTAAATACTAATATATATTAATAAATTACTTGTACTAGTATATATTCTTTGAAATACTAGTATTAATATTATTTCTTTTAATACTAGTACCATACTAAACTACGTACCAATACTAATCGTACAAATATATATCTACCAAATATTACAGGTTTTTTTTTTTTTAGTCCAAAACAAAAATTTCCTTGATTGGCGGGTCTATTTGTAAAAATCGATGACATGTCAGTTCACTTTAATAAACAAATCACTCGGCACCTTCACCCAATGCTAGGCATTTTCTCCAAATGCTTGAAAATTATCACTTTTAAATAATAACAATCATTGTTATTATGCAATAATAGTTATTTAGATTGAGAAAATATTCTATAAATTGTTATTGTTTGATTGTGGCAATTTGTTTATTTTTATAAAATAATATAGATCAAAATATAACATGAACTTTATTTATACAAAATGAGCCTAATCATCATTACAACTTTTGGTGAGTTTGTTTATCGTGATTCATGAAAAGTTGTAAAATGGATTTTGGAATACTTTACTTAACATTATATATTATGAATGATATTTTGATTAAATTATAAATTCTAAACTGAAAATAAATGGAAGCTAAACCGAAGGACCAAAATTACCGAACCGAACCGAATGGCAGCCAGAATCGGGTAGAATTATTGCTTTTTCTGGCCGGGTCGCCGACGTTGTTGACAAACGTTCACCGTAAGTTTGTAGAAACCTAAAACGAACCCCAGCAAGGAATAGCAAAGATCCTGTAACCAAACTAGCTCCCCAAGTGTCAGTCGTGACTCGTGAGAGTTGAGACACTTCAGACCTAAGTAGCTTGCTTCCAGACGAAGAAACGCCGTCGTGGCGTACGCTCTTATCATGCGCGTTCCTCCTCTCACCTCTCTCAGACGTTAATCCATGGCTCCACCATTGAAGACCGATCATCCCATCTCTCGCCGCATCGTCCGTTCCTTCTTGGATTTCCTCGACTCCGGTCTCTCTCTCTCTCTCTCTATATATACACACACACATATTGCACCTGTAATATGATTATGCATTGAAATTGTACTTGGGGTTTCAAGTTGCTTAATAGTTTGTTGCAGTGATAAAACAATTGCATAATTTTTTTATTTATTTGAGTTTTGAATGCCTTAGTCACAGACTTACACTCACACTCACACACATTGAAATGTAGATTTTAAATATTTTATTAGGTTTCATAACTGGCTATTATTTGCTTCCTTTGGGCCAGTTGAACCAGCTTCTGGTGTTGATCGTGAAGGCCTTGAGGTTGCAAAAGATTGTCTCGAGGAGGCTTTTAAGCTTGATACATGTCCTCCTGATGATTGCATTAAACCCAATTCGCTGGTTGACATTTTTAGTTCACTGGAATATAACAAGCTTCCGGAGAATAAATCAGATAATGCTCCTGGGTCAATCTCAGTTGATGCTGCTAATTCATCAGCTGCTCAGGGTGCTGCTGATGCCAATCTTTCAAAGGCATCAAAATCTCTGGTGTTTGCTCATTTTCTTGTCCATCCATATATATAATTGTTAAGTGAATCGTCATGGGGTGTAATGCATTGAATAATATTTTTTTTCAAACTGCTTAACTTAATACGGACATGAAAATGTCAACTTGCCTACAATCCGTTGCTAAGAATTTGGGGAAAACTGGACTAGTGGGGAGTGGTAGGCATTTCCCTTTGTTTCAATGGAAGGGAATGCGGATGTTAGAAGATACAGAGGGTTAATAGATGAGCAAGAAAGAGGAAGGAAAAGGACCAAGTTGGGGTTTTTTCTCTTGATTTATGTGTGTTGAAGTTATAAAAAGCTAGAGAATGACTGTAACATGTTCTAAATATCGTGACTAAGATTATATATCTGATATATAGCTAAAGGCCAGGTCTTGGATGTATATATTGGTTATAATTTGGTTGAAAACTATCTCTTGACAGTGGGGTAATAGAAGAGGAATGTGTGACTAGATGAAGAGAAGGGAAGATGAGATTTCTTTTGTAAAATTTGTTCATTATTTGGTTGTTTTGTTGGGGCGTTGATTGTTGAATGGATTTATATATGTCTACTTTAATTTAGTTTGGTTAATCAATAAAATTCTAAATATAACACTATCCCTATTGTTTCCTGATATGAGAACATGCGCCTCTTGTATTCTTCTTGATGCTTTTACTTTATTTTTAGTTTCTTTAATATCTTTTATTGAATGATGCTTCTAGAGTTTCATCTGTATGGGTATGATTATGTAGTTACTATGAGATTAAATTTTTAATGTTGATTTTGACTCTGTTTCATGTTTCTAATTTAATCAGGGTGAGGATTTGTCAAGTAAGCACCATGCATTAGGTATTATGTTTTCTGTCTTGTTTTTTTTTTGTTATTTGGTCTCTAATTCTAGGTTCATAGTTTTATTTATGTGTGTCCTTGTCTCGTTGGATTGTGTGGCTGAATTTTCTTGCACTTTTGTAAATGAAAATCATCCTTGGGTGCATACCCTCAGTGGGAACATTATCTATTGCATCTCCAATGACTTAATTCATCTCTAGGGATTGCACCTCTGTTCCAATTGCTGTTAACAATGCTACTAAATGCACCATGTTTGAGGGTGATGCTATGAAAAAAAAAAATCCTCATGTGGAGATCATAATCTTAGGGAAAGATGGAAATCCTTAAAAAAGAGAGTTTATTTTGGGTTTTTGTTTTACTGACATCTAAATGTATGGTTTTGATAACTAATCTACAGTAACCTGTATAAAGCTTGTCAAGGATAAACTGAAAAGTCTCAAAGCAGAGACGCATAGAACTAACAATCTGTCATTGCAGAGAATCTAAACAGTAGCTTAGCTTTATATTGTAAGAAATCTTATTTGATTTTGTTAAATGACAATTTTCCTAAGAAGAAAAAAGGAAAAAAGATGATATGTTTTTTTATATTCTCTTACTATATTTTGACTCGCACTATAAATTTTGTTTTCATGTTTTTGAAACAAAGATGAGAACCCCACTGGATTTGTTAAAGAATTTAATGGATGATCAATTATTATAATTTTGTCTTTATTTGTGTAATACGACTTGTGTACAGCCTTACAGGGTGACATCCCCTTGGCATTTATAACTGAAATTCTTTGCTTGTCCAAAAAGCAGAATTTTTTTTTTAACAAATTACTTTGTGGATTAAAATTTCCTGGTAAGATGATAATGTCCTTAAGGATCTTGCTCGAAGAAAAAAAAAAAATTTCGTCCAATCAGATTTGAATTTTGTAGATCCATTAATGTAGTCTGCTGTGGATCTCATATTTTAATTGGAATATGAAATAAAGGTTTTTATAGTTTAGAGTTCTTGCTGCATTTTGATAATTTAGTATAAATGCATATTGAATTTACTCGTGATGATCATATTATTGGCAGGGGATTCAAAAGATGCACTCTTTGGGCAATTCTTTTCTGCACTTGAGAGAAGTCTTTATTTTAGGATCATGCCTGATGGGAGTGATGACTTGGTGAGATTAGAGAAAGCAACTAATTTGTTCCATGGTGCTCTAACTGTATGTTCTCTCTCTCTCACTCACCACCACCTCCCCACCTCCCCACCTCCCCAC